>JBAMBR010003818.1:0-22178 GCA_037044475.1 Zaprionus obscuricornis
ATACCTCCTGAAGACATCGTAGGGGACAACAAAAAGCCTAAGCCGCCGCCGATTTACATTCGAGAGAAAAGTTCGAATGCTCTCGTAAACTCGATACTGAATCTAATAGGACCAGACAATTTCCACATAATTCCAATAACAAAGGGAAATATTCATGAAACTAAAGTTCAGACTAATACGGAAGTAAACTACAGAATTTTGTCGAAGTATTTAAACGATAATAATAAAAACTTCTTCACGTACCAATTAAAAAGCAGGGCCAGCAAGTAGTACTAAAAGTATTGAGCCGGAAGTAACACCAGATGAAGTTACAAGAGCACTGATGTTTTAATGTAAAAAATGTTATTAACATTTTGAATAGAGAAAGAAAGCCTTAACCTCTTTTCAAGGTAGAACTTGAACCCGAAACCAAATCCAAGCCTCTGAAAAAAAAATTAAGTGCATCCAATCTTTACTCTCCAGTTCCTACTACACCGCAGAATTACGGTAGAGGAGCCGCATAAAAGAAATGGACCGGTGCAATGTAATAATTGTCAGGAATATGGCCACACAAGGTCTTATTGCACGCTTCGTCCAGTATCCGTTGCTTGTGGAGACCTTCATGAATCTCACAAATGCCCAAAAAATAAAGAGGATCCCAGCAGCAAAAAGTGTGGAAACTGTGGAGGCAACCATACGGCTAACTACAGGGGCTGTCCAGTCTATAAGGAACTGAAAAGTCGTACACACCAAAGAGTGACCACTGCTCACTCACATACACCACCTATGAAATCTACACATAATGTCTTCCCCCCTACAGCTGTTAAATCTTTAGCCAATAATGAGGTCACCGACAAATCCGCAAGCTTTGCAACTGCTCTAAAATTGGGTCTTAAAAGTACCGCTCCCACCAATCCAAGATCATCAGTTTCCCCTCATCAACCAGAAGAACAGTCTACGAACAAACTTGAAACAATGATATGTAATCTTCAACAAAGTATGATGGAGTTCATGTCATTCATGCAGACAACTATGCAAGATCTTATGCGAAACCAGAACGTTTTGATTGAGCTGCTTGTTGCTCAAAAACAGACTAAATAATCAATGGCTCCACTCCGTATATCACTGTGGAACGCCAACGGCGTCTCACAGCGCAAACTCGAGCTAACTCAGTTCCTTAATAATAACCATATCGATGTAATGCTACTCGCAGAAACTCATCTCACAAATAAATATAATTTTCAAATTCAAGGCTATCTTCTTCTACAACACGAATCACCCAGACGGGCAAGCTCATGGAGGCACTGGGATTTTGATTAGAATTCGTATCAACATATTTCCACAATAGCTCACAGGCAGGCAGGCAGGCAGGAGCGGGCGGGCGGGCAGGAGAGGAGCGGGCGGGCGGGCAGGAGCAGGCAGGCAGGCAGGCAGGCAGGCAGGCAGGCAGCCCTAGGCTTGACCGCCATGAATAGATGTGCAAATGGATTCCCGTTCCTTCAAGCTTGCCGCCGTATACTGTCCTCCTCGGTTTACAATATCGGAATCCCAATTCATGGAATATTTCAACTCTCTGAGCGAACAATTTATAGCAGCAGGAGACTTCAATGCCAAGCATACGCACTGGGGATCTCGACTTGTGACTCCTAAGGGAAGGCAGTTGTACAATGCAATAATAAAAGCAAGCAACAAGCTAGACTGTGTGGCACCTGGGACACCTACATATTGGCCAACAGATCCTAGAAAACTGCCAGACTTGATAGATTTTGCATTGTTCACAAAAAACATTCCTCGCAACCTGATAAGTGCCAACTCCTTATCAGATCTATCGTCTGATCACTCGCCTGTACTTCTTCACCTAAATCTACATCCAGTTGCGGTAGATAAACCATTCAGACTAACAACGAATAAAACCAATTGGCTTAAGTACAAAAAATATATAAGTTCGCACATTGAGTTGAATCCACGTTTGAATGACGAAGCTGATATCAACTTATCCACAAACACTCTTGAATCCGTCTTGGTCGCAGCAGCTCGCGTATCAACTCCACAAACGCAAAAAACATCGTATAATAATAGATACACGAACGTTGAAATAGAGCAGCTCGTTCTAGCAAAGCGACGCTCACGGCGAGAATGGCAATCCAACAGATCACCATCCGCAAAACAAAGGTTAAAAGACGCTACACGGAGGCTCTCAGCTGCACTTCGTCATGAAGAAGAAAGGTCCCAAAAACATTACATAGAACAGTTATCCCCAATGAGCTCCAAGTTCGCACTTTGGCGAGCACACTCATCTCTCTGCGCACCAATCGAATCTGCAATGCCAATAAGGACATCCACAGGCAACTGGGCTCGAAGCGACGAAGAAAGAGCCGGCAGATTTGCAGAGCATCTTCAAAATGTATTTCAGCCCAACACATCATCAAACGGGATCTCACTGCCAGCAACATCAGATATCGACACATCAACGTATGAACCTATTGTATTTAGGCCACATGAGTTACTCAATATCATAAACGAACAACTCAACCCAAAAAAATCTCCAGGATGCGACCTAATATCACCACAAATGATTATTGAACTTCCTTTCTGTGCTGTTCGAGCTATTTGCCAGCTCTTCAATGCAATAACGAGACACGGACATTTTCCAGAGAGATGGAAAAAGTCGGTCATTATAATGATACCAAAACCTGGCAAGGACCGCACAATCGCTTCATCATATAGACCAATTAGTTTACTAACGTGTCTATCAAAACTCTTTGAAAAATGCTCTCTTGGCACACATTACCCCATATCTCAGAACACACAACAAAATCCCGATTCATCAATTCGGTTTTCGAGAAAAACATGGAACCATTGAGCAAGTCAACCGCATAACCTCAGAAATCCGAAATGCATTCGAACAAAGGGAGTACTGCACTGCGATATTTCTGGACGTATCACAAGCTTTCGACAGAGTATGGTTAGAAGGTCTAATGCACAAAATTACAGAAATGCTCCCAACCAACACTCACAAACTTCTGAAGTCATACCTATACAACAGGAAATTCTCAGTAAGATGTAATTCAGCCATGTCCGATGACTACATCATTAGAGCCGGAGTTCCTCAAGGCAGCGTGCTTGGACCAACACTCTACCTTATCTACACTGCGGACATCCCAACGAGCAGGACATCTAACCACATCCACGTTTGCAGATGACACAGCGATCCTAAGCCGCTCGAGATGCCCAAGCAAGCAACGGCGCAACTTGCTATACACCTGGTGGCAGTGGAGAAATGGCTATCCGACTGGCGAATCAAAGTTAACGAACAAAAATGCAAACACGTAACGTTCACTCTTAACAGGCAAGACTGCCCTCCACTTATTCTTAACAACACAGTGGTTCCGATAGCAAATGTAGTAACATATCTTGGCGTACACCTCGATAGACGGCTTACCTGGCGCAGCCACATTGAAGCCAAAAGAACGCATTTAAAGCTCAAAGCCAACAGCCTCCACTGGCTTATCAATAGCCGCTCGCCCCTTAGCTTGGACTACAAGGTACTCCTATACAACACCGTCTTGAAACCAATCTGGATGTACGGCTCTCAGTTGTGGGGGAATGCCAGTAACAGCAGTGTGGATATAATGCAACGAACTCAATCAAAAATTCTCAGAACCATCACCGGGGCACCGTGGTACGTTCGGAATGAAAACATTCACAGGGACCTTCACATACCACTCGTCAGAGAAGAGATAGCACAAATCAAAACAAAGTACTACAACAGGCTATCAGTACATCCAAATCATCTCGCGAGAGCCCTCACGCGAGTTTCCAGCAGTTCTCGTCTTCGCCGCAACGACCTTCCAATCCAGCGCTAATTATTAGGACCACGTAGTCTCTATTCAGTTCAAAACAAACTGTTAGATATTGTATTATTTTAAGATTTGCAACCTTATTGTTAGACTCATAAAGAGAAGATCCGATAAAAACAAACTAAGCTTAAAAAAAAAAAAAAAACACATTAATATGAATTTTATATATACCGCAGTTCTATTATGTAGGCGGCAAGGAAGGCAAGGTTGCAGTGTAAAAAAAAAATCGAAATTCACAAATAATATAAGCAGCAAATTCTCCAAGTTTCAACTTTTTAGCTTTAAAATTACGGTTGTGGTCAAAATAAAGGCCTACAATGTGCATTGTAGGACCCGATTATAAATTTCTTTGTGTGCATATTGGCGAATATGGCAAAAACAGTGACGGTGGCATTTTTAAAAATTCCAACATGGGAGTGAAATTCGAAAATAACAATATGAATGTAAACGTCACATGTGAAGATTTTTAATAAATATTTGTTCAATAAAAGTGAGTTTAAAGTTAAAAACTGACTTAAATTAATTACTAAGTAAGCCTTAGCTGTTACATAGGTTGTGGGGCAACTACAGAATGTGTGCCAGAGGCAGGATTCTGAGCTCAGTCCTGGCCGATGAAAACATCGATGTTGTAGCATCTGGAGAGGCCACCTGCTATCCTTATCGTGCGAACGCCACCCCCAGCGTAATCGACTTCGGAATTTCAAAGGGCTTCAGAAAGCAACAGATCACGGTTAGAGTGTTGACTGAGCTGTCTTCGGACCACCTGCCGTTGCTCTTTTTGTTGGAAGAAGAAGCTGAAATCTTCAAAGGAGTCCCCAAAATGTTGCCACCACATGCAAACATAGAGATTTTTAAGTCGTACATCGAAACGCACACAATGCTCCCGATCATTTCGTACAGCGATCTGGATGCGTACGTCGACTTCCTCACAACAACAATTGCAGAAGCTGCGCAGCAAGCTACGCCACCTCAGCGTCTCCCAGTTAATATAAGGGCGCCCATACTATCCTCGGAGGCAAGGACCAAAGAAGGCGTCTTAGAAGGCACTACATTGTGACGGGTGATCCTGCAACTAAGCAGCTTTTATCAAGCGTCACATTTCCGTTGCCCGTCACATTTCCCTCATGTCAGCAGACAGCAGCGGCGGCAGTTCTAGACTGGCTGTATACGATGGACCAAGCAATGGAACATTGCAATTAACACCATGCGTGACATTTTCACTCGGACGTTTGATCGGCATAGATCTGACTTTCGATGGTGGCAACATCGAAAACGTCACTTCTCATTGCTACCTGGGTGTCCACTTGGACCGACGGCTGATATGGAACACCCACATCACGGCCATCAAATCCAAATGCCTTCACAAGCTCCAGAATATGGATTGGCTTTTGAAGTCCAAAAGTCTCCAGCTGTCGACGAATGCTCTATTGCTAAAAGCTATCCTCACGCCAACTTGGACATACGTTATCCAAGTTTGGGGTACAGCTTCAAGGCACCAGCTGAACAGGCTAAGGGTGGTGCAGGCACGTGCTGCTCGGCGGGCAACCGGGCTTCCCTGGTATGTGACCAACCGGGCAATAGAAGCTGATTTTCGCCTTATTCCGGTGGGCGATCAAATTAACCAACACAGCAGCCGATATAGCGACAGGCTCATGGCGCGCCCAAACCCACTGGCTAGCAGGCTTCTTAACCCGCAACCTCTTCGAAGGCTGAAGAGACAACACCCCAGTGACCTCGCTTCCCGGGTCATCCATCCCGGGATATATAATTTTGATGTTTAATGACAAAAACATAAATATTAGTGATAATTGCTAATCACGATTTTAATGCTACGCAATTAAAAGCAATAAAACTAAAGGTAAACCAATTAAAATCTAAATTTTCAGCAAAATTACGTAGCAGCAAGGAGTCAAAACAAATATTTATGAAGAACAACCAAACTTAGTTGAACTCATCGTTCTTGCTGCCGCAGCCAAGCACCTTAAAACCGACTGGTCGGCCCAAGGTTATTTGAACTTTGCCTGCAAATTTCTTCAGACTTCCAATCATGAAACACCATGTTCGAACACAGGAGGAAAATGTTCATATGACGAAAGGAAGGCATTCGTGCAAAAAGCTCTTTGGGAAAATCTTAGTCTCAGAGCAAGCATGCCGAAGCCTGGCGGGTATGGAAACAGCAACACCGGGAATACAGCCAGAAGAGCCATTGAAAATATAGAAATGTTTTCCAAAATTACTGGTTTAAACGCAAAGTTGATTTCTTAATTCAAAACAATTTTAATAGCCTTTCCCATTTGCCCATCAATGTTCGTAAGTTTGAGTCCTACACCTTTCGTACTGCCCAATTGTATTTAAGTATGTATCCTTGGTATCCTATGACCCCAACACTACACAAAATCCTTGTTCATGGAGGCGACATCATTCGTGCCAGTGTACTTCCTGTTGGCGGAAGAAGCGACGGAAAGCCGAAATAAAATTTACAAATACGATCGGCTACACCACGCTCGCAAACATAGCCGTTTAGCTGGAATACAGGACGTGTTCATCAGATCCAGCCATATCGTCATCATATTTGGCCACACAGTGTGGTGTGGCTGGTGGTTGGCGATCAGCTGTTAACCTTTAAGCCTCCATCTGTGGTGGTGGTCCACCGATAACTCTCGAAGCGATCAGCTGCCAAGCTTTAAGCTTTCAATCTGTGTGGCGGCTAACCGATAATCCCCAAGACGATAAGCTGTAAGCTTTGTGACGCGAGCGCTTCCAACACCCAACCGTTGTCGTTGCTGACGTCACAGTTGCGACGACAAGCGCCCGAAGGACGGCTGTGGTAGCCGCCGTAACTAAGAGGCCCGCCACCTGACGGCCTCAGTAGATTTTAAGTGAGAGAATAATAAGCACAGAATAGTTTTAAGCGAGAGAGAGAGAAGAAAATTGTAAGCGGGAGAGAGAGCGTAAGGTGAAAGAGATCGGCAAAATCACCACGAGCTTTCGCTGTGGTGAGTGCCAAAAAGGGCTTCGCGGAGAACGTCTCTGATGTTTGAGTGCCCAAAGGAGACGCACGTGTGCAGTGGCTTCGATGGCAGTTCTGGACAGAGCGAGTACAAGCAAAAATTTGAAAATAATAATTTGGAAGATAGTAGTCTGTTTGTTACTTCGTATGTTCCTTTACAACTGATTTTAAAATCAAATAATGAGGAGGAGCACAAAATAATTTGGAAAAACCCTCGACCATCGTCCACCCGCTATTGCCGTCCGATTCGAATACAATTTAAAAAGGAATCCGTAAATTTAATTAAAAATGAAGAATCGTATTTCAAAAATAAAATTGAACAATTGACCCCCACTGAATTCAAAACACCTACCAACCGAAAATTCTATGTAGATCATGTACTTCAATTTACAATGGTGGACGGCAAAGTGTGCAATGCCTTAACGGAAACATCATCTGCAAAATGCTACATATGCCAAGCAAAACCAACTGAAATGAACGACAATGACAAATGCCTACAAAAAGAAGTCCGAACAGAACACTTCGAGTTTGGATTGTCTCCATTGCATGCCTACATTCGTTTTTTTGAGTATTTTCTGCATGTCTCGTATAGACTTGATATAAGACAATGGCAAATAAGGGGTGTTGAAGGTAAAAAAAAATTTCAAACACGGAAAGAAAATATTCAATGCGAATTTCGAGATAAAATGGGTCTCATTATTGACAAACCAAAAACAGGTGGTAGTGGATCGTCAAATGATGGCAATACTGCAAGAAAATTTTTTAATGATCCTCATTTATCGGCGGAAATAACAGGTATAGAAGAGCAGTTGATTGAAAATTGTGCAGTATTACTACAAGCCTTATCATCAGGCTACAAAATTGACACCGAAAAATTTCGAAAATTTGCGCTTGATACTGCAAGACAATTGACATCTAAATACTTCTGGTATTATCTTCCCCCCTCAGTCCATAAAATTTTAATTCACGCTCCCGATGTTATTCAACATGCATTACTGTCAATTTGAGAGCTGTCAGAAGAAGCTGCGGAATCTAGAAATAAGGACATTAAGATGTATCGACTCCATCATACAAGAAAAAAATCACGGATCGTTACAAATCAGGATTTGCTTACTTTTGAGCTCAGATCCTCTGATCACAGGTCAAAGAAAATTGCAAAGCAAAAAGAAATCGATTTTGTTAAAATCAGTTTATAATTTACTTGAATAATATTCTAATTTTTTTTTTTTTTTTTAAAGAGCGGTTTGTAACTCTGTTTATGTTATATAATGAATTAATATCATTTATTAAAAAATATGATTAATTGCTCCTGAAAGTATGCAATAAAATATCGCATTTTCTTTTTTTTTTGGGACTTAAACTGATAAAGGATATGTTTTTTTTTCATTTTCTTTATGTTATTACTTCCATATAGCTATATAAAAATTTTGAACTCCCTATATTAAGTGGAAGTATTTTTGGCCGCCTTCTCCATACATGATCGTCCACAGTGCATAGGTAGCGAGCATATCCACACTACAGCCTATCACCCACAATCTAACGGTCTCGTCGAAAGATGGCACAGATCATTTAAGGCGGCTCTCATGTGTCATTCAGACACTCCATGGGTACAACTTTTCCCTGCTGTCCTGCTCGGGTTGCGCACATGCTACAAAGAGGACTTGAAGACTTCATATCGGAACTGATTTATGGAACGCCAATACGAGTTCCCAACGAATTTTTTGAAGATCTTGATTCCAATTCAGACGTTTCATCATTTCTCATAAATTTTCGAGAGCACTTGAGGAAAATTCGCCCAACACCAACTTCTCATCACACCAATCAAAAAATGTTCATCCTCAACAGCCTTTGGAACCACCCTACTCTGGACCTTTCGAAGTCATCCATCGTAACGACAGAATATTCACCCTGAATATAAATGGCAAGGAAGTAGCAGTATCTGTTGACAGAATCAAACCGGCGTTCTTGGTAAAAGACAACAACAACAACAACAACAACAACTCTCAATCAACGATCTGCAACCCGCGGACTTATGCTAAAAAACAAGTCCGGTTCAAGATTTCGTGACGTCGTCACTAAGGAGGGAGTACTGTGGCGGTCTACAGTGTGACCATCCAGCGGAACATACTACAGTGTTGACACACAGCGGTACAAGATATCGATACAAATTATTATCGATCACTGCCACTTCTTCAACTAGAGTCCCGCCAACAGATTGCGATCTAAAAAATATCATTGTAACTAAGTAACAATAAAGAACATTAATAATCAATTATATAGCGACAGCTAAAAAGGTGTGCAAACTAGTGCCATCCATTGGCAAAATCCAACTACCTGTTATAGTTATAGTTAATTGACTAATAATGGATAATATGTCACGGCAAAAACCCATCGACCTGGAATCGATGAAGAAAATTGCTGGTGCTACTCCAGCAGATCTTCGCGCTAGCGTACGAGCACGCCTATGCACCGAATCTTCCTCCGAAAATCCAGCAACTATTTCTATTGTAGCACAACGCTGACGATGACATCGACGATCTCAACAACTTCGTCTCCGCTTACCTTCACTACCAGTCTGAGCGGCAGTGTGTGTGTACTACGGCAACCAGTGCACAACAAAGTAAGGATCCGGTAACGGCTGTTTCTATCTCACCGCCTCCAGAATGGCCGATATCCACTGTTAAGCAGAAAAAAGGACTGGCAAAGAAGAGAGCTGGTGCCGCCCTCCCTGATAAGGTCGACCAAAAGAAGGCGAACTCTTCTTTAGACGACCAAAACACCTCTAACAGGTTCATTATCCTCAGCTCTGAAGATGAAATGGACCATGAACCATCCACTTCGCGTGCAGCGCTCAACCGAGCAGCAAACAAGAAAGCGGCAATCATCCAGCCGGCAACTGATCAGCATGGTTCCCGATGTGGTGAATTTTTCTGCATTTTGTAGTGAGCTGGACGTCTTATAGGCAATTCCTATATCATCAAGGCTCTAAACTCGGGTAATGCGCCGTCCAATGCAATTCTTCAGATGCCTACAGATCAGTGGCCCGGCACTGCCGAGACAAGGGAATAGTCTTCCACCACCACCAACTACCCGAAGACCGGCCATTCCGCATTGTTATGCGCAATATTCACCACGGTGTCCCAGCTGAAGAAATCACCGAGTGTCTGCAGAGAGAGGGTCACAGCGTCAACAAGGCAACACAAATCCCACTCAGCATGAGGTTTCTAGATCTCAAGAAAGCAGACAGCAACAAGCTCGTGAAAAATATCACAACTGTCTGCAGACATGTGGTATCCTGGGAGAAGCCACGAAAACAATCTGCACCTGTACAATGCCACAGATGCCAAGAGTATGGGCACACCAAAGCCTACTGCACCCGACATCACATCTGCTGAGAATGTGGAGAAAACCACCCAACCCAAGAGTGCAAGCTTGGACAGGACGATCCTAGGTGCTGCTTTCACTGTGGCAATTCACACGCAGCGAACAAAAAGGATGCAAAAAAAATACCTCCAAATTGCATTCAAGCAGAAGCAGCAAACGAAGGTCAGCGAGCCATCTGGATTTAGTAAACATCCCACTAAACCCAACATCCCAGCCTTTAACAACGGTAAGCAAACTTTTGCTACCGTAGTTAAAAGCAGGCTAGCCATCGATAAACGCAGTCAGCCACGCATTGCAACTGAATCCCATCCCCTCCCCGCTACGAACGGAAATGCCACACTGGAATCCAAGCTGGAGCAGCTTTTCACTAGGCTGGACAGGATGATGTCTTTAGTGGAGACTAGGGTTGTTGATAATATATCGAAATATCAATATATCGATATATTTTATAGGAAACGATATATTTATATCGGGATATTTTTTTGACCAAATATCGTCAATACGATTTTTTTTTTGATATTTTTGTATTTTTTGTGCTTTGGTTATGTCGATCTACTTGCTGAAATCGCGGGAAAATGGATTTAAAATCAATTAAAGCAAACTACAACGTTCCTTGCTTTGCGCATACAATCCACTTGCTGGTAGATGACACACTAAGGGAGGTTTCGTCATTCTCCAACATTTTAGACAAAGTGAAAAAAATTGTGACGCATTTTAAGCATAGTAACTCCCTAATGGACCAGTTGCGCAAAGCCCAAGCCGATGAGGGAATTGCAGAAGGCTGTATAAAAACATTGCAGCAGAGTGTTGACACGCGGTGGAATTCGTGTCTTGACATGCTGATGTCCTTTTTAGGTCTTGCGGGCAAAGTGGCAATCATTCTGATAAAAAGAGCCGAGTATTCTAAAGGACTACCAGAAATGCTGTCGGCTACAGAGTTAAACATTTGCCGTGACTTTTGTACACTCCTGAGCCCATTTAAAGATGCAACCGAGAAAATAAGCGGTGAACATTATGTCACTGTCAGCATGGTGATCCCGTTAATTTCTTTATTATTAAAAAATACACGGAATGCAAATGTTGAATCTGACCAGGGCAAGATTATTAAGGAGTCGCTTCAAAAATTATTGGAGATAAGGTTCAAGCCACTTGAATCGAATTATTTTTCAGGTGGGACGCCAAATTTGTGGTATTTCCACTAGTTTTTATTGTTTTTGCACACAAATTACACTTTGCGATGCCACCTTTTAAAATATTGTAGTTTGCTTTAATTGATTTTAAATCCATTTTCCCGCGTTTCAGCAAGTAGATCGACGAGTGACCAAAGCACGAATTTGCAAAAATATCAAAAAAAAATATCGTATTGACGATATTTGGTCAAAAAAATATCCCGATATAAATATATCGTTTCCTATAAAATATATCGATATATTGATATTTCGATATATTATCAACAACCCTAGTCTCCACTAAAGACATCATCCTGTCCAGCCTAGTGAAAAGCTGCTCCAGCTTGGATTCCAGTGTGGCATTTCCGTTCGTAGCGGGGAGGGGATGGGATTCAGTTGCAATGCGTGGCTGACTGCGTTTATCGATGGCTAGCCTGCTTTTAACTACGGTAGCAAAAGTTTGCTTACCGTTTACTAAATCCAGATGGCTCGCTGACCTTCGTTTGCTGCTTCTGCTTGAATGCAATTTGGAGGTATTTTTTTTGCATCCTTTTTGTTCGCTGCGTGTGAATTGCCACAGTGAAAGCAGCACCTAGGATCGTCCTGTCCAAGCTTGCACTCTTGGGTTGGGTGGTTTTCTCCACATTCTCAGCAGATGTGATGTCGGGTGCAGTAGGCTTTGGTGTGCCCATACTCTTGACATCTGTGGCATTGTACAGGTGCAGATTGTTTTCGTGGCTTCTCCCAGGATACCACATGTCTGCAGACAGTTGTGATATTTTTCACGAGCTTGTTGCTGTCTGCTTTCTTGAGATCTAGAAACCTCATGCTGAGTGGGATTTGTGTTGCCTTGTTGACGCTGTGACCCTCTCTCTGCAGACACTCGGTGATTTCTTCAGCTGGGACACCGTGGTGAATATTGCGCATAACAATGCGGAATGGCCGGTCTTCGGGTAGTTGGTGGTGGTGGAAGACTATTCCCTTGTCTCGGCAGTGCCGGGCCACTGATCTGTAGGCATCTGAAGAATTGCATTGGACGGCGCATTACCCCGAGTTTAGAGCCTTGATGATATAGGAATTGCCTATAAGACGTCCAGCTCACTACAAAATGCAGAAAAATTCACCACATCGGGAACCATGCTGATCAGTTGCCGGCTGGATGATTGCCGCTTTCTTGTTTGCTGCTCGGTTGAGCGCTGCACGCGAAGTGGATGGTTCATGGTCCATTTCATCTTCAGAGCTGAGGATAATGAACCTGTTAGAGGTGTTTTGGTCGTCTAAAGAAGAGTTCGCCTTCTTTTGGTCGACCTTATCAGGGAGGGCGGCACCAGCTCTCTTCTTTGCCAGTCCTTTTTTCTGCTTAACAGTGGATATCGGCCATTCTGGAGGCGGTGAGATAGAAACAGCCGTTACCGGATCCTTACTTTGTTGTGCACTGTTTGCCGTAGTACACACACACTGCCGCTCAGACTGGTAGTGAAGGTAAGCGGAGACGAAGTTGTTGAGATCGTCGATGTCATCGTCAGCGTTGTGCTACAATAGAAATAGTTGCTGGATTTTCGGAGGAAGATTCGGTGCATAGGCGTGCTCGTACGCTAGCGCGAAGATCTGCTGGAGTAGCACCAGCAATTTTCTTCATCGATTCCAGGTCGATGGGTTTTTGCCGTGACATATTATCCATTATTAGTCAATTAACTATAACTATAACAGGTAGTTGGATTTTGCCAATGGATGGCACTAGTTTGCACACCTTTTTAGCTGTCGCTATATAATTGATTATTAATGTTCTTTATTGTTACTTAGTTACAATGATATTTTTTAGATCGCAATCTGTTGGCGGGACTCTAGTTGAAGAAGTGGCAGTGATCGATAATAATTTGTATCGATATCTTGTACCGCTGTGTGTCAACACTGTAGTATGTTCCGCTGGATGGTCACACTGTAGACCGCCACAGTACTCCCTCCTTAGTGACGACGTCACGAAATCTTGAACCGGACTTGTTTTTTAGCATAAGTCCGCGGGTTGCAGATCGTTGATTGAGAGTTGTTGTTGTTGTTGTCTTTTACCAAGAACGCCGGTTTGATTCTGTCAACAGATACTGCTACTTCCTTGCCATTTATATTCAGGGTGAATATTCTGTCGTTACGATGGATGACTTCGAAAGGTCCAGAGTAGGGTGGTTCCAAAGGCTGTTGAGGATGAACATTTTTTGATTGGTGTGATGAGAAGTTGGTGTTGGGCGAATTTTCCTCATGTGCTCTCGAAAATTTATGAGAAATGATGAAACGTCTGAATTGGAATCAAGATCTTCAAAAAATTCGTTGGGAACTCGTATTGGCGTTCCATAAATCAGTTCCGATATGAAGTCTTCAAGTCCTCTTTGTAGCATGTGCGCAACCCGAGCAGGACAGCAGGGAAAAGTTGTACCCATGGAGTGTCTGAATGACACATGAGAGCCGCCTTAAATGATCTGTGCCATCTTTCGACGAGACCGTTAGATTGTGGGTGATAGGCTGTAGTGTGGGTATGCTCGCTACCTATGCACTGTGGACGATCATGTATGGAGAAGGCGGCCAAAAATACTTCCACTTAATATAGGGAGTTCAAAATTTTTATATAGCTATATGGAAGTAATAACATAAAGAAAATGAAAAAAAAAACATATCCTTTATCAGTTTAAGTCCCAAAAAAAAAAGAAAATGCGATATTTTATTGCATACTTTCAGGAGCAATTAATCATATTTTTTAATAAATGATATTAATTCATTATATAACATAAACAGAGTTACAAACCGCTCTTTAAAAAAAAAAAAAAAAATTAGAATATTATTCAAGTAAATTATAAACTGATTTTAACAAAGTCGATTTCTTTTTGCTTTGCAATTTTCTTTGACCTGTGATCAGAGGATCTGAGCTCAAAAGTAATCGGTTAAGCAAATCCTGATTTGTAACGATCCGTGATTTTTTTCTTGTATGATGGAGTCGATACATCTTAATGTCCTTATTTCTAGATTCCGCAGCTTCTTCTGACAGCTCTCAAATTGACAGTAATGCATGTTGAATAACATCGGGAGCGTGAATTAAAATTTTATGGACTGAGGGGGGAAGATAATACCAGAAGTATTTAGATGTCAATTGTCTTGCAGTATCAAGCGCAAATTTTCGAAATTTTTCGGTGTCAATTTTGTAGCCTGATGATAAGGCTTGCAGTAATACTGCACAATTTTCAATCAACTGCTCTTCTATACCTGTTATTTCCGCCGATAAATGAGGATCATTAAAAAATTTTCTTGCAGTATTGCCATCATTTGACGATCCACTACCACCTGTTTTTGGTTTGTCAATAATGAGACCCATTTTATCTCGAAATTCGCATTGAATATTTTCTTTCCGTGTTTGAAATTTTTTTTTACCTTCAACACCCCTTATTTGCCATTGTCTTATATCAAGTCTATACGAGACATGCAGAAAATACTCAAAAAAACGAATGTAGGCATGCAATGGAGACAATCCAAACTCGAAGTGTTCTGTTCGGACTTCTTTTTGTAGGCATTTGTCATTGTCGTTCATTTCAGTTGGTTTTGCTTGGCATATGTAGCATTTTGCAGATGATGTTTCCGTTAAGGCATTGCACACTTTGCCGTCCACCATTGTAAATTGAAGTACATGATCTACATAGAATTTTCGGTTGGTAGGTGTTTTGAATTCAGTGGGGGTCAATTGTTCAATTTTATTTTTGAAATACGATTCTTCATTTTTAATTAAATTTACGGATTCCTTTTTAAATTGTATTCGAATCGGACGGCAATAGCGGGTGGACGATGGTCGAGGGTTTTTCCAAATTATTTTGTGCTCCTCCTCATTATTTGATTTTAAAATCAGTTGTAAAGGAACATACGAAGTAACAAACAGACTACTATCTTCCAAATTATTATTTTCAAATTTTTGCTTGTACTCGCTCTGTCCAGAACTGCCATCGAAGCCACTGCACACGTGCGTCTCCTTTGGGCACTCAAACATCAGAGACGTTCTCCGCGAAGCCCTTTTTGGCACTCACCACAGCGAAAGCTCGTGGTGATTTTGCCGATCTCTTTCACCTTACGCTCTCTCTCCCGCTTACAATTTTCTTCTCTCTCTCTCGCTTAAAACTATTCTGTGCTTATTATTCTCTCACTTAAAATCTACTGAGGCCGTCAGGTGGCGGGCCTCTTAGTTACGGCGGCTACCACAGCCGTCCTTCGGGCGCTTGTCGTCGCAACTGTGACGTCAGCAACGACAACGGTTGGGTGTTGGAAGCGCTCGCGTCACAAAGCTTACAGCTTATCGTCTTGGGGATTATCGGTTAGCCGCCACACAGATTGAAAGCTTAAAGCTTGGCAGCTGATCGCTTCGAGAGTTATCGGTGGACCACCACCACAGATGGAGGCTTAAAGGTTAACAGCTGATCGCCAACCACCAGCCACACCACACTGTGTGGCCAAATATGATGACGATATGGCTGGATCTGATGAACACGTCCTGTATTCCAGCTAAACGGCTATGTTTGCGAGCGTGGTGTAGCCGATCGTATTTGTAAATTTTATTTCGGCTTTCCGTCGCTTCTTCCGCCAACAGGAAGTACACTGGCACGAATGATGTCGCCTCCATGAACAAGGATTTTGTGTAGTGTTGGGGTCATAGGATACCAAGGATACATACTTAAATACAATTGGGCAGTACGAAAGGTGTAGGACTCAAACTTACGAACATTGATGGGCAAATGGGAAAGGCTATTAAAATTGTTTTGAATTAAGAAATCAACTTTGCGTTTAAACCAGTAATTTTGGAAAACATTTCTATATTTTCAATGGCTCTTCTGGCTGTATTCCCGGTGTTGCTGTTTCCATACCCGCCAGGCTTCGGCATGCTTGCTCTGAGACTAAGATTTTCCCAAAGAGCTTTTTGCACGAATGCCTTCCTTTCGTCATATGAACATTTTTCCTCCTGTGTTCGAACATGGTGTTTCATGATTGGAAGTCTGAAGAAATTTGCAGGCAAAGTTCAAATAACCTTGGGCCGACCAGTCGGTTTTAAGGTGCTTGGCTGCGGCAGCAAGAACGATGAGTTCAACTAAGTTTGGTTGTTCTTCATAAATATTTGTTTTGACTCCTTGCTGCTACGTAATTTTGCTGAAAATTTAGATTTTAATTGGTTTACCTTTAGTTTTATTGCTTTTAATTGCGTAGCATTAAAATCGTGATTAGCAATATCACTAATATTTATGTTTTTGTCATTAAACATCAAAATTATATATCCCGGGATGGATGACCCGGGAAGCGAGGTCACTGGGGTGTTGTCTCTTCAGCCTTCGAAGAGGTTGCGGGTTAAGAAGCCTGCTAGCCAGTGGGTTTGGGCGCGCCATGAGCCTGTCGCTATATCGGCTGCTGTGTTGGTTAATTTGATCGCCCACCGGAATAAGGCGAAAATCAGCTTCTATTGCCCGGTTGGTCACATACCAGGGAAGCCCGGTTGCCCGCCGAGCAGCACGTGCCTGCACCACCCTTAGCCTGTTCAGCTGGTGCCTTGAAGCTGTACCCCAAACTTGGATAACGTATGTCCAAGTTGGCGTGAGGATAGCTTTTAGCAATAGAGCATTCGTCGACAGCTGGAGACTTTTGGACTTCAAAAGCCAATCCATATTCTGGAGCTTGTGAAGGCATTTGGATTTGATGGCCGTGATGTGGGTGTTCCATATCAGCCGTCGGTCCAAGTGGACACCCAGGTAGCAATGAGAAGTGACGTTTTCGATGTTGCCACCATCGAAAGTCAGATCTATGCCGATCAAACGTCCGAGTGAAAATGTCACGCATGGTGTTAATTGCAATGTTCCATTGCTTGGTCCATCGTATACAGCCAGTCTAGAACTGCCGCCGCTGCTGTCTGCTGACATGAGGGAAATGTGACGGGCAACGGAAATGTGACGCTTGATAAAAGCTGCTTAGTTGCAGGATCACCCGTCACAATGTAGTGCCTTCTAAGACGCCTTCTTTGGTCCTTGCCTCCGAGGATAGTATGGGCGCCCTTATATTAACTGGGAGACGCTGAGGTGGCGTAGCTTGCTGCGCAGCTTCTGCAATTGTTGTTGTGAGGAAGTCGACGTACGCATCCAGATCGCTGTACGAAATGATCGGGAGCATTGTGTGCGTTTCGATGTACGACTTAAAAATCTCTATGTTTGCATGTGGTGGCAACATTTTGGGGACTCCTTTGAAGATTTCAGCTTCTTCTTCCAACAAAAAGAGCAACGGCAGGTGGTCCGAATACAGCTCAGTCAACACTCTAACCGTGATCTGTTGCTTTCTGAAGCCCTTTGAAATTCCGAAGTCGATTACGCTGGGGGTGGCGTTCGCACGATAAGGATAGCAGGTGGCCTCTCCAGATGCTACAACATCGATGTTTTCATCGGCCAGGACTGAGCTCAGAATCCTGCCTCTGGCACACATTCTGTAGTTGCCCCACAACCTATGTAACAGCTAAGGCTTACTTAGTAATTAATTTAAGTCAGTTTTTAACTTTAAACTCACTTTTATTGAACAAATATTTATTAAAAATCTTCACATGTGACGTTTACATTCATATTGTTATTTTCGAATTTCACTCCCATGTTGGAATTTTTAAAAACGCCACCGTCACTGTTTTTGCCATATTCGCCAATATGCACACAAAGAAATTTATAATCGGGTCCTACAATGCACATTGTAGGCCTTTATTTTGACCACAACCGTAATTTTAAAGCTAAAAAGTTGAAACTTGGAGAATTTGCTGCTTATATTATTTGTGAATTTCGATTTTTTTTTTTACACTGCAACCTTGCCTTCCTTGCCGCCTACATAATAGAACTGCGGTATATATAAAATTCATATTAATGTGTTTTTTTTTTTTTTTTAAGCTTAGTTTGTTTTTATCGGATCTTCTCTTTATGAGTCTAACAATAAGGTTGCAAATCTTAAAATAATACAATATCTAACAGTTTGTTTTGAACTGAATAGAGACTACGTGGTCCTAATAATTAGCGCTGGATTGGAAGGTCGTTGCGGCGAAGACGAGAACTGCTGGAAACTCGCGTGAGGGCTCTCGCGATATGATTTGGATGTACTGATAGGCTGTTGTAGTATTTTGTTTTGATTTGTGCTATCTCTTCTCTAACGAGTGGTATGTGAAGGTCCCTGTGAATGTTTTCATTCCGAACGTACCACGGTGCCCCGGTGATGGTTCTGAGAATTTTTGATTGAGTTCGTTGCATTATATCCACACTGCTGTTACTGGCATTCCCCCACAACTGTGAGCCGTACATCCAGATTGGTTTCAAGACGGTGTTATATAGGAGTACCTTGTAGTCCAAGCTAAGGGGCGAGCGGCTATTGATAAGCCAGTGGAGGCTGTTGGCTTTGAGCTTTAAATGCGTTCTTTTGGCTTCAATGTGGCTACGCCAGGTAAGCCGTCTATCGAGGTGTACGCCAAGATATGTTACTACATTTGCTATCGGAACCACTGTGTTGTTAAGAATAAGTGAAGGGCAGTCTTGCCTGTTAAGAGTGAACGTTACGTGTTTGCATTTTTGTTCGTTAACTTTGATTCGCCAGTCGGATAGCCATTTCTCCACTGCCACCAGGTGTATAGCAAGTTGCGCCGTTGCTTGCTTGGGGCATCTCGAGCGGCTTAGGATCGCTGTGTCATCTGCAAAAGTGGATGTGGTTAGATTCCTGCTCGTTGGGATGTCCGCACTGTAGATAAGGTAGAGTATTGGTCCAAGCACGCTGCCTTGAGGAACTCCGGCTCTAATGATGTAGTCATCGGACATGGCTGAATTACATCTTACTGAGAATTTCCTGTTGTATAGGTATGACTTCAGAAGTTTGTGAGTGTTGGTTGGGAGCATTTCTGTAATTTTGTGCATTAGACCTTCTAACCATACTCTGTCGAAAGCTTGTGATACGTCCAGAAATATCGCAGTGCAGTACTCCCTTTGTTTGAATGTATTTCGGATTTCTGAGGTTATGCAGTTGACTTGCTCAATGGTTCCGTGTTTTTCTCGAAAACCGAATTGATGAATCGGGATTTTGTTGTGTGTTCTGAGATATGGGGTAATGTGTGCCAAGAAGCATTTTTCAAAGAGTTTTGATAGACACGTTAGTAAACTAATTGGTCTATATGATGAAGCGATTGTGCGGTCTTTGCCAGGTTTTGGTATCATTATAATGACCGACTTTTTCCATCTCTCTGGAAAATGTCCGTGTCTCGTTATTGCATTGAAGAGCTGGCAAATAGCTCGAACAGCACAGAAAGGAAGTTCAATAATCATTTGTGGTGATATTAGGTCGCATCCTGGAGATTTTTTTGGGTTGAGTTGTTCGTTTATGATATTGAGTAACTCATGTGGCCTAAATACAATAGGTTCATACGTTGATGTGTCGATATCTGATGTTGCTGGCAGTGAGATCCCGTTTGATGATGTGTTGGGCTGAAATACATTTTGAAGATGCTCTGCAAATCTGTCGGCTCTTTCTTCGTCGCTTCGAGCCCAGTTGCCTGTGGATGTCCTTGCGCAGAGAGATGAGTGTGCTCTCCAAAGTGGGAACTTGGAGCTCATTGGGGATAACTGTTCTATGTAATGTTTTTGGGACCTTTCTTCTTCATGACGAAGTGCAGCTGAGAGCCTCCGTGTAGCGTCTTTTAACCTTTGTTTTGCGGATGGTGATCTGTTGGATTGCCATTCTCGCCGTGAGCGTCGCTTTGCTAGAACGAGCTGCTCTATTTCAACGTTCGTGTATCTATTATTATACGATGTTTTTTGCGTTTGTGGAGTTGATACGCGAGCTGCTGCGACCAAGACGGATTCAAGAGTGTTTGTGGATAAGTTGATATCAGCTTCGTCATTCAAACGTGGATTCAACTCAATGTGCGAACTTATATATTTTTTGTACTTAAGCCAATTGGTTTTATTCGTTGTTAGTCTGAATGGTTTATCTACCGCAACTGGATGTAGATTTAGGTGAAGAAGTATAGGCGAGTGATCAGACGATAGATCTGATAAGGAGTTGGCACTTATCAGGTTGCGAGGAATGTTTTTTGTGACTGCAAAATCTATCAAGTCTGGCAGTTTTCTAGGATCTGTTGGCCAATATGTAGGTGTCCCAGGTGCCACACAGTCTAGCTTGTTGCTTGCTGTTATTATTGCATTGTACAACTGCCTTCCCTTAGGAGTCACAAGTCGAGATCCCCAGTGCGTATGCTTGGCATTGAAGTCTCCTGCTGCTATAAATTGTTCGCTCAGAGAATTGAAATATTCCATGAATTGGGATTCCGATATTGTAAACCGAGGAGGACAGTATACGGCGGCAAGCTTTAAAGATCGGGAATCCATTTGCACATCTATTGATGTAGCTTGCATGAAGTTAGTGGCGAAGCTATTGTGGAAGCAGTGCTTGATACGATTTCTAATCAGAATCCCAGTGCCTCCATGAGCTTTCCCGTCTGGGTGATTCGTGTTGTAGAATAGATAGCCTTGAATTTGAAAATTATATTTATTTGTGAGATGAGTTTCTGCGAGTAGCATTACATCGATATGGTTATTATTAAGGAACTGAGTTAGCTCGAGTTTGCGCTGTGAGACGCCGTTGGCGTTCCACAGTGATATACGGAGTGGAGCCATTGATTATTTAGTCTGTTTTTGAGCAACAAGCAGCTCAATCAAAACGTTCTGGTTTCGCATAAGATCTTGCATAGTTGTCTGCATGAATGACATGAACTCCATCATACTTTGTTGAAGATTACATATCATTGTTTCAAGTTTGTTCGTAGACTGTTCTTCTGGTTGATGAGGGGAAACTGATGATCTTGGATTGGTGGGAGCGGTACTTTTAAGACCCAATTTTAGAGCAGTTGCAAAGCTTGCGGATTTGTCGGTGACCTCATTATTGGCTAAAGATTTAACAGCTGTAGGGGGGAAGACATTACGTGTAGATTTCATAGGTGGTGTATGTGAGTGAGCAGTGGTCACTCTTTGGTGTGTACGACTTTTCAGTTCCTTATAGACTGGACAGCCCCTGTAGTTAGCCGTATGGTTGCCTCCACAGTTTCCACACTTTTTGCTGCTGGGATCCTCTTTATTTTTTGGGCATTTGTGAGATTCATGAAGGTCTCCACAAGCAACGCATACTGGACGAAGCGTGCAATAAGACCTTGTGTGGCCATATTCCTGACAATTATTACATTGCACCGGTCCATTTCTTTTATGCGGCTCCTCTACCGTAATTCTGCGGTGTAGTAGGAACTGGAGAGTAAAGATTGGATGCACTTAATTTTTTTTTCAGAGGCTTGGATTTGGTTTCGGGTTCAAGTTCTACCTTGAAAAGAGGTTAAGGCTTTCTTTCTCTATTCAAAATGTTAATAACATTTTTTACATTAAAACATCAGTGCTCTTGTAACTTCATCTGGTGTTACTTCCGGCTCAATACTTTTAGTACTACTTGCTGGCCCTGCTTTTTAATTGGTACGTGAAGAAGTTTTTATTATTATCGTTTAAATACTTCGACAAAATTCTGTAGTTTACTTCCGTATTAGTCTGAACTTTAGTTTCATGAATATTTCCCTTTGTTATTGGAATTATGTGGAAATTGTCTGGTCCTATTAGATTCAGTATCGAGTTTACGAGAGCATTCGAACTTTTTCTCTCGAATGTAAATCGGCGGCGGCTTAGGCTTTTTGTTGTCCCCTACGATGTCTTCAGGAGGTAT
>JBAMBR010003822.1:0-60879 GCA_037044475.1 Zaprionus obscuricornis
TACTGGGAAGTGATAAACTTTGGAACGTGTGCGCGAAATGTTGAATGCAGCCTGCAGTAAGCGATGCTTTGGCACGCGCCATCAGCAGCAGCATGCCGCAAATTGTTGCTAGCAAATTGTTGTTGCAGCAGATGTTTTATTTTTTCATTTATTTATTATTTTCTTTCTATTTTCTTTAAAAAAATTTCATCTAATTGTTGTTAAATTTCTTTACGTTCCATTGCAGCAGAAGAAGACAAAGAGAGCAACGGTCAGGAGCAGCAGCACCATGTGCCATGGAGAGCCTGGAACTGGGCACCAGACGACACAACAACAACAGTGGCAGCAGCAACAGCAACAACAACAGTGGCAACACTGGCGCCACAACATTGCTCAACAACAGCAGCAGCAGCAGCAGCAACAACATTATTATCAACAACAGCAGCAACAGTCTCAGCAGCAACATCAACAATGTCAGCCATCATATACATCAGCAACATTTGGCCAAATTACATGTGATGCATGCAACAAATGCAACAACAAATTCAAAATTGAAACATTCGCATCAGCATCAGCAACAACAACATCAGCATCATCAGCATCAACATCATCAGCATCAGCCGGCAAATCAAAATTATTATACTCAGCAGCAAAGTCAATTGCAGCGATTGAAGCAAAAGCAACAACAGCAGCAACTGCAGCAACAACAACTACAGCAAGAACAGCAGCAACTACAACAGCAACATCAGCTGCAACTACAGCAGCAGCTACAACAACATCAGCTGCAACAGCAGCAGCAACATCATCATCAACAACAACATCAATTGGAAATCATTCATGGCATGGCAAAGGGCAGTGAAGTGGGCGTGGTTACAGCCGCAGCTACTGCTGCTGCTGGCTGTCTACAATTTCCACCACCACCAGATTATCCACCGCCACCGACAACACATAGTCCGCTGCATGATGAAAATTCATCAATTGCTGTTGCTGCCGTTGTGACAAGTCTAAGCACAACAAGTGTTGCTGCTGCACCCAATGTTGCTGCTGCTACTGGGATGTTGTTGCATGATAATAATGTGCGACGTCAACAATTGCCACGTTATCCAGATCCAGATCCCGATGCCATAGAAATATGCAATGAGCAACAGGAACAAACACATCAGCAGCAGCAACATCTACATCAGCAACATTTCCATCATCATAAGCAACAGCTGTTGGGGCAGAGCAAGACATTGGGACGTGATGGCACTGATGCAGCAGCAGCACCAGCTGCCATTAAATTTACAACATTGCAGCAGGCAACGAGCATGCAACAGATGCAACAACAGCAGCAGCAACATGATTATTCCTATGCATATTATGAACCTGGCGCTGCCATGCGTCATTCCAATGTACCAAAACCCGATGGCACAGCAACAACTACCTGTGCAGCATTATTGGGTGCACAGGCAGCGGCTGCTGCAGCAGGCGCTGGTGCTGGGCCACCGCCACCAAATTCAATACGTGCGCTGCTATCGAAGGGCAAAAAAAATAAGCAACTAGTGTCGCCAGCAACATTGCAATCATATCAAACGCGTTACCATAAGTTGACAACAACATCAGCAGCAGCAGCAGCCGCAGCCGCAGCCGCAGCAGCAGCAACAAGTGAGAATTTCTATGAAGAAATTAATGCTGCAGCATTGCAAACATCAACAGGAGCAGCAGCAGCAGCAGCAGCAGCAGGAACAACAAGTCAACAACAACAGCAATTGCGTTGCACATACAATGCACAATCGGCGACACTTGTGGAAGAGGAACTGCGTCGCGTACAGCATCGACATCATAAAATACTTGGCGAACTCAACCTTAGCGTTGAGGCAATGCTAATGCCAGAAAGTCCGCCCAAATGCAGTCCGTCCACAGCAACTACAACTGCTACTGTTGCTGCTGCTGCTGCTGCCAGCAATATGCCTACTAAGCCAAGTCCAAGTCCTACTGTCTGTGTAACGGCAGCCAGCGGTCAGCCAGCAATGTTGGCCAGCAGCTCAGCGGACAATATCTGTGATAGCAGCGATGTTGGCGGCATTGAGCAGCTGCTTGCAACGCTTAAATGTGCACATCAACCAATGCCAACAGCAGCAACAATTGCAACCACAGCAACGGCTGCTGCAACAACTTGCGATCTTGACAGCGGTTTTAGCGGCAGCAGCGGTGCTAGTTATATTGGCAGTCTACGTTTAACTAAAACGCAGCACATTAAATGCGCACGTCAAACGCCCACAGCATCCGCTGTTTATGCTACACAAAGTTGTCGCTCATTTCAACGTGTCTATCAACATGCTGATGCTGATGCTGCTGCTACTGCTACTTCTGCTATTGCCATTGAGGATGATTATGATGATGATGATGAACTTGCAACTGCAACAATTGCTACTGCTGCTCCTTGGAATTGCAGTTTTTTAACACGCGCTCCTTGCGGTCGTCGCATCTTAAATTGTGCACGAGTACGTGCTGCTGAAGATCCTGGTCCCACTGTGCCTACAGAATCGAAGGCGCGCAGCTTTTGGAATCGCAAAGGTTGGCGTGGTGGAAAAATTCCAGGAATTTCAACATCCACATCGAGCATTAACGACGCGGGACTGTCAAGTGAGTTCCTTCAACATCATAGCTTTCGAGAATACTACAACAAACCTAACGGTATTCCCTCAACCCACAACCACAACAACAACCACAACAACAACTACAACAACAATAATAATAATAATAATAAAAAGCAACGCAAATTTTGGAATATTTGTTGAAATTGATATTGAAATTATCTTATAACTATTTGAAATCTATTTTGTTTTTTCGCTTTTATTTACTTTTTTTTTTTAAAAATGCCATGAAATGAATTGAAAAAAAAAAAAATTTAATATTGAAAAAAAAGAAAAACAAAAAGAAACGGAAATAATTTTTGTTTTTGCGTCTATGAAAGACTTTAAAGTTATGTTTTAAGAGTATTGAATTACAATAAAGAAATTGAAAATGAAAACTATATATATATATTTTGTACAATTTGAAATCCCAACAAAAAAAAAGGTCCTTAAAAATTATTTTGAATTTTGTTTTTTGCATTATCAAAATTTTAGCGCTGTGGCGCCATCTGTTGTGTAGAAGCGTTGCCACAAACTGCAGTTAGTGTGTATATCGCCATCTATAGTTCAGCTGGCATTGCCATACATTGGTTTGTGTCATTGCTAAAACGACAGCATTACTTGAGAATGCTTCGTACCTTTGACATAAACCATTGCATACTTTTAGGCAGAAGAATTATTTTGCTAAACACTACACAAAAATTAGAATAATAAAAAAATTATATTTGTATTTTTTTTTTTTTTAATATACGGTTTTTACTTACAAGAAGAAATGAATGAAACTCAAATATTCATTACAAGTGAGAGCTCAAAAAATAAAAATGCAAAATATGTTGGAGGAAAATGATATTATTTGAGACGAGAAATACTAGGCAAACAGAAAGTAGCTGATAGCAGAACTGTAAGTAACAGCTCTTAATAGCTTAACAGTAGCATAAATATTCTCCCTCTCAGCTGTAACTGAAATTCGAATTTCTTTTAATTTTCACTCATCCACTTGCTGCTAGTCTTTGTTCGCCTAGTATTTCCGACTGAATATACACCGATTTTGAGATTCGTGGCATTGACATGATTTGCATTTTAAATCTACCCTCAGATCGTAACGGAAATTTTGATACTCATAACAGATATAAATAATCTGAGATACACAAGTATCTATGAGACACAAAAGTATCTTTCAGATGCAAAAGTATATTTCAGATGCAAAAAGTATCTATGAGATACAAAAGTATCTTTAGGATAAAAAAATATCTTAAGGATAAAAAAGTATGTTTTATATACAAAAGTATCTTTAAGATGCAAAAGTATCTTTGCGATACAAAAGTATCTTTGAGATACAAAAGTATATTTGAGATACAAAAGCAGAAATGAAATGAATTTGAATTTGCGTTACCTGTGAGTCGAAACATACTGATAACATGCTGATTTTTTTTTTTTTTTTTTTTTGTGGGACATCATTGACTCTGCCACCGGCGCTGCGTTTGCTGTTCGTTTTGTGCTGTACATTGCGCATAGTCACAAACGCAGTCGCAGTAGCAAACGCAGTCGCTGTTGCTATTGCTGTTGCCGTCGCCGTCGCCGTTGCCATCATCGCTGTCGTTGTCGTTGTCGTTGTGCCGCTGCTGTTGTCGACTCAACGTCTGGTTTGTGTGTTTTGTGTCTCTTCGTTTTCGTTTCGTTTCGCTTTGCTCGTTTCTTTTTTTTTTTTTAGTCGCTATTGCCTTTTTTTTCTTTTTTTGTCGTTGCTGTTGTTGTTGCTGTCGCCGCCGCCGCCGCCACTGCCGTTGTGTTGTCGCATTTTGGGGCTGCATGCACATTCATCGGCACTCAACAGTTTCAGTAGAATCGATCTTGTCGTGCTAGCCGCATGCTATTCATTCCTATAATCGTTGACGTATATTCATATTTATATTTATATTCATATTTATATTCGTTTTCGTATTCATATTCATAATATTCATATTCGTGTATTTTATTTTCGTGTCTTGTTGCGCGCCACTTCCTGTAATCTTTGACTCTTTGCAATTGTTTTTTTTTTTTTTTTTTTTTTTTTTACAAATTTTCGTTTATTTTATTTTTTTTAATTTTATCAGCACACCTCGATGTGTGTGTGCGTGTGTGTTTTTGTGTGTGAGATAAGCAACTAAAGTGCAAGTGCAAAAGTGTTTAAATTACAGGGTATCTCTAAAGTAAGCCTTTTACACTTACTCTCTCTCTCTCTCTCTCTCTCTCTACCTTTCACTCTCTCGTTCTCGTTCTCTCGCTCTTCCTGCGTTCTCTGTTTATTTTCAATGTTGTAAATGTTTGTTTTGCCCCGCATGACCAATGCAACTATTGTCGACCCCAAAAACGACAGAATCGTGACCTAACGCGACCCCCAACTTCAACCTCCCCACCCCTCCCCCCTCTTTACCCCTCAATCAAGCAACACTCTTCCATTCCTATACTCAGCCCCTCGACAATGTTCGAGTACAAAAAATAAATAAAAACAAACATTCGAATGCGATGCTTAACTTCGACCCATAAAATTCATCGAACTGTGCAGCAACAAAAATGCATATGTATATGTCTATGTATGTATATATGTGTGTCTGAGTGTGTGCGTGAGTGTGTGTAAGCATACACAAAAAGCTATGCATTGTCATTGCCACGCTGAGGGAGGCAGTGGCAGCATTGTCGCTGTTGTTCTTCTCGCTGGCAACATAAATACATTTACATGCATTTACGTATGTTTCTCTCTCTGTTTCTATCTCTCTCTCTGTCTGTCTGTCTGTCTGTATGTTAACATGCTGATGCATATTAAAAATAAATCGGCAACAATTAATTTTATGCTGTAAACATTGCATCAAACATGCAACGAACTTTGTCATTTTACTATGCATTTTTGTTGCATGCTGCCACAAAACTTGCAACAACAATTTGTCAAGTATTTCAACAACAACAACAACAACACAACAGCAGCAACAACAGCAAAAAAAAAAACATAACTAATTATGCTGCCAATCAGCTGTTTGCCTTCACAACAACAAAAAATATATGCATAAATATTTATAATTTACTTTAAAAAGACACCATGAGACAGACAGCGAGAGAGAGAGAGAGAGAGAGAGCAGAGAGCGAGAGAGAGGGAGAGAGTTAATGTGTAAAAGAGAGAGAGAGAGAGTTAAAGAGTGTAAAGTTAATAATTTGAACTGTGCAGCACGCTGACAACGATGGCATTTCAAATGTTTAAAAGTGCATTGGACACATGCACACAACAACAACAACAACAGCTGCAGCTGCAACAGCAGCAATTGCCGCAACAGCAACATCAATCAAGGATTCGCAGTACACTTGGCTTGCATTTGAATCTAAGCAATGAGCATTCCAACGGCGTTGTACTATTGAAATGTGCGTATCTACAACTATATATATCTCTCCCTACATATACATATATATATATATATATCTGTACAGTATAAATATATGTATATATTTTGTAATTTTAAGTAATGTTTGAAAATTACTTGGCCTTTTTTTTCTTAGAGGTTCTTACATTAAAATCACTACAAAAAAATCATAATATAAATATGTAGATTTTATAACAAAAATAAAATATACATTTAAAAAAAAAGTTATGTATAATTTTTATCAAAAATATAAAATAAAAATTTTATAAAAAAATCAAAATATAAATTTAAAAAAAAAATAAAATAAAATAAATATTTTATAAAAAAATATAAAAAACAAAAAATTTTATTCTTAAACATTCTTTTTTTATTGCATTTTTATTTCTATAATTTTTTCTACTATATTTTATTTCTATAATTATATAATTTTATATATTTTTTATGAATTATTTTCTATACATTTTTATAAATTATTTTCTATAATTTTTTATAAATTATTTTCTATAATTTTTTATAAATTATTTTCTATAATTTTTTTATACATTATTTTCTATATTTTTCTTTATAAATTATTTTAAATAATTTTTTTATGATTTTAATTGTCTAAAATAATTGTCTAAAATTTATTTTATATAATTTTATTATCAATAATTGTCTATTATTTATTTTCTTAAAATTTATTTTCTATAATTTCTTAAATAATAATAAATTATTTTCTATATTTTCTTTTTATAATTTTATTAATAATAATTGTCTAAAATTCTAGAATTTTATTTCCAATAATTTTCAATAATTGATTTTCTATGATTTGCCGCTGCTTCTGTTTTTTTGTGCTAGACAATTTTCACAATTACTTTCAATAAGTTCTTGGACAAACATTGAAAATAAAAAGTAAAAGTAAAAAAAAAAACAGCAACTGGTCAAGAGACTGAATCAAGCTTAAAGTTGCTTATGGGCAATGACTGCGTTTTATTTTTTTTTTTTTAATTTTCAAAATAATGAAATTGAAAGTAAAGCTACAAACAATATAGAGTATATATAATATATGTATATATTTATATAAATTATATATTATAGTGTTATATATATATATATATATATATATATATATATATGCTATATGAACTTGAAATAGTTCAGATTGATCAGTTAAAGTTGTCATAACTCATAGAAGAGTTCAACGTCTCTGAATGCAACGCACTTTATACTACACTTACACACAGACATGTATGTATATATACCTAGTCCATAAGCAGATGTGCCAGTGCAATGACTAACTATATATGTATATGTATGTGTATTTACAATTATACTTAGTATATATACTATTAAATAAAGTACAATAATAATGCACAATAAATAAATGCATATTATACTACATATACATATAGTAATAATAAATGCGAGTACTTAATGCCTTCTATCCAACTGTCAATGTTTTCATCTTCTTTTTATTCTTCTTGTTGCTGTTGTCATTGTTGTTGTTGTTACTGTTGTTGTTACTGTTGTTGTTGTCATTGTTGTTCATATTCATATTTATATTCTTACTATATACGCATTCATTCGCACATTCGCTCAGTCATTCAATTCAATTCTTCATTTGTTCTTTCGCTTTTTTCATGCAAATTTGCATGCAGCAAAATATTACAAAGAAAAAACAAAAGCAAATAAAACGCATAAAATAAATGAGAAAAAAAAATATATGTATATATTTTATATAATAAATAAATATATATAATATATAAAAATAAAAAATTAATAATAATGAAATAAATAATAAAATTATAAATCTTAAAAAATTAAATATAAAAATATATAAAAATTAAATATAATAAAATATAAATATAAATATAAATAAATATAAATAAATATAAATAAATATAAATAAATATAAATAAATATAAATAAATATAAATAAATATAAATAAATATAAATAAATATAAATAAATATAAATAAATATAAATAAATATAAATAAATATAAATAAATATAAATAAATATAAATAAATATAAATAAATATAAATAAATATAAATAAATATAAATAAATATAAATAAATATAAATAAATATAAATAAATATAAATAAATATAAATAAATATAAATAAATATAAATAAATATAAATAAATATAAATAAATATAAATAAATATAAATAAATATAAATAAATATAAATAAATATAAATAAATATAAATAAATATAAATAAATATAAATAAATATAAATAAATATAAATAAATATAAATAAATATAAATAAATATAAATAAATATAAATAAATATATATAAATATAAATAAATATAAATAAATATAAATAAATATAAATAAATATAAATAAATATAAATAAATATAAATAAATATAAATAAATATAAATAAATATTAATAAATAAATATAGATAAATATAAATTAAATATAATAAAAATATAAAAATTTATAAATGAATTTAAATAGAATATAATAAAAAAAATAATATAATAAAATATAATTAAATATTTTTTGTATATGTAGCTAGTCATGCTTGAACTACATTTTAAATTTTCACAAAAATATTTTTTACACAAAAAAATTGACTTTTTGACTGTTGCTTGCTATTGACAGCTATATGTTATAGTAGTTCGATTAGAAATAAATTTGACAGATATATTTTTGAATACTTGAAATTTACAGTCATATAGACTGACAAACAATAAAGTTTTTCATACAAAGTTTAAAATTTGCATATGATACTTCCTATTAGCAGCTATATGTTATAGCGCTATGATTTGAGTTTTTACAAATTTATATATGTAGAACTTAGTGCTATAAGAAGTATTAGCATCTATGGCAAAATAATAATTAGCTGCAGAAATTCATGTATAAATTTAACAGCAGATGCATGCTGATCATGAATATTTATATATATATATATATATATATATCTATATATATATATCTGTATATAATTGTGCTTAATGGCATCTGTCAGACAACCTTCTTCTGTGCATTACAACATTTTTCTGGGTAGAATAAATGTAGCCATAGCCTTGTGCAAGGTATTAAAAATGTGTCATACATGAATTTAAACAGACAATTTTACTATATTTTATATACTGAAAGTTATATGTATAACTGTATATATATATATATTTTACAGATCTAGCTGATGCTGCTATGAGCATTGAAATGTTGTTTTAATTGTTGTTGTTGTTGTTGCTGTTGCTGTTACAGCTGTTGCGGCTGTTGCTGCTCTCGTTGCTGTTGTTACTTTCATTGTAATTGCTGCTGTTGTTGTTATTTGTTGCTATTGTTGCTGTTGCTGTTGTTGCTGCTGCTGCTGCTATTTGTTGCTGCTGTTATTGCTGCTGCTGCTGTTGCTATTGTTGTTGTTCTTGCTCATGTTGTTGTCATGTTGCCCTTTTGTTATTGTAATTGTGACTGTTGTTTGCTACTTCTGCTACTTCTGCTGCTTTTGCTATTGCTGCTTCTGTTGCTGCTGCTGTAGTTGCTGTTGTTGTTGTTGTTGTTGTCATGTTGTTAGTTTAGCTATTTCTGCTGCTGCTGCTACTGTTTATATTGTTGTTGCTGTAGTTACTGCTGCTGCTGCTGCTGTTGCTGCTGCTGCAGTTGTTGTCATTGTTGATTGTTAATTGTTGTGCATGTTTTGAGTGATGCGTCGTTAATCAATGTCATCATCGTTTTGTCAGTTAATTGCAAATGCGACAACAGCAACTGCAATTGCAACAGTAACAGCAGCAGCAGCAGCAGTAAGCTCAGCAGTAGCAGCAGCAGCAGCAGTAAAAGTGCCACTGTCAATGCATTAACTGTCACTAACTTCATTTCTATGACTATCTCGGACTCTGCCTCTATCTCTATCGCTATCTCTTTCTCTAGCCCTTTCTCTGTCTCTTTTTCAGTCACTGTCACTGCTACTGTCACTGTCACTGTCCATTGTCACTGTCACTTCCCCTTATCCCTCGTCCCTCATCCCTCATCCCTTGTCCCATTTTTTCCATTGTCTCATTGTCGCTGCTCATTATATTTAAACATTGAAATTTTCCATTTTCCATTTTCATTTCCATTGCCATTTTTATGTTCAAGTCAAAATCCAATACATAAAAGCAGCACAGCACACACAGAGGGAGAGATAGACAGAGAGAGAGAGAGAGAGAGAGAGAGATAGAGTCCGAGATACTTTTCTCAATTGCACTTGTTGACACGCCCCCGTTCCTAACGCCTTTTGACCGTTGCCCATTGCTCGCTGCACTTACGCCGCCCACGCGCAGCTCATTTGCAGCAAGAGTTTTTATTTTTAATTTTTTTTTTTTTTTTTGTGTGTTGATTGCGAACTTTATGTATGTTGCACTTGTTGTTGTTGTTGTTGTTTCTTGCAAAAAGCAGGGCAAGATTTCAACTGCGTTTTATGTGTTTGCACTTTGTTTTTCTTTTTATTTTTTTTGACTTTTTTTTTTTGGCATTTTTTTGTTTTTAGCGCAATGTTAATTAAAAATTCAAAGCCGAAAAACAAATGAGAAATAAAAAAACAGTTGTTGTTGTTGTAGCTGCTGTTGCTGTTGCTGTTGCAGTTGCTGCTGTTTTTAGTTGCTGTTAATAAATTTGCATAATAAAAAACAAACCACAACAATAACAAGAACCACAACGAAGGTAACAACAGCAACAGCAAGAACAACAACAAGCACAACAGCAACCTCAACCACAACAACAGCAATCGTAATAGCAACAACAACAACAAGTTGCAGCTAAAGTCAAACGTAGCACAAATTAATAAAAAAACGAATGCATTTTATGCTTGCTGTGCAAATATTACGCATACGTTACGTATACGCAATGTATAAATATATATGTACATATATGCATATTATTAATACTAGTATATGCAACAGACACTAAATCTACCTACACATATATCTATATATCTATCTAAATGCTTATCTAAGTCTTTTACATTCGATAATCATAAATCATTTTTTGTGTTTTTTTTCTTTTTTTTTTGGTTTTTTTTTTTTATCAAATATTTGATTAGAATGAAATTCCAGTGAGCGTAACTAATCGATGATTTGCCATAACTATATGCAGATAATATACAAATCTTTGACCCAAAAAGCCAAAAAAAAAAAACGAGCAGTAATTCTTATCTATAACTGAATGTAGATAAGTGTAGATATTATATATATATATATATATACAGAGAGAGATATATATATATGCAGATATATATACAGATATATAAATGCTGCAGTTTTATTGATTTGAGGGAAAAACAGCACAATAAAAAATAAATAAATAAAAAAAACCAAGTAAAAACAAGAAAACAAAATTATCTGCAAACTCGTCGCTGTTTTCAAACACTTGCAAAAAGTAAACAAAAATTTTACTTTGAAAAAAAAAATTAAATTTTGAACCTAACGTTACTATGGCAGCTATATGTTATAGTAGTCCGATTTTAATCAAATTTTAATGAGTTAAATAAATCATCACTAAATTCAAATGCTATAAGTTTCAGCCGTATAATATTCACTAAACAAACAAAAAAGTTGCTCATACAACTTCTTATTTTACTATCGATTATTACTATGGCAGCTATATGTTATAGAAAGCCGATTTATACAAATTTTATATGAGTTGTATAAATCGTCACTAAGCATGATTGTTGTAAGTTTTAGCCGTATAACTTAATAAACAAAAAAGTTGTTCATACCAAGACTCAAATATCACATGATTATTCCTATGGCAGCTATATGTTATAGTAAACCGATTTATATCAAAATTGGCAGACATATGTCAATCAACACTAAGCTCAAGTTCTGCAAATTACAGCCGTATAGCTAAACAAGTAAAAAATTTGCTCATACAAAGTCTTACATTACTACCGATTATTCCTATGGCAGCTATATGTTATAGTTATCCGATTTGCAGAAAATTTGACAGACAAGTTGTAGTCTTTGCTAAACTTAAATTCATAAAGTTTCAATTCAACATTAAAACAAATAAAAAAGTTATTTATATAAAATGCTTGATATTAGCAGATTGTTCCTATGGCAGTTACTATATGTTATAGTAGTTCGATTTGACTCGCTGCAATTTGTGTGTATATAGCTTTAAGGCAATATTAAAATATTTATGATAAAGTTGCATGCAGTTAGTTTGCAGCAACAGTTGCATAGACAAAGGAAAACAATTTTGAGGAACAGTATGCTGAACTATTGATGCTGATCATGAATATATATCATAAATTTATATATACTTATATATGCTCATATCTATTTATTGCTTTCAAGGCACACTTGATTTTCATTTGTAATAAAAAAAAAAATATTTCAAAAATTATTTTTTTTTTTTGTGTTATGAATTTCCTTTTCATTATTTATTAGAAATATTTCAATTTTTTTTTTCTGCATTTTAAATTTTTACTTTTCATTATTTATAAGAAATATTTCAATATTTTGCATTTTCATGCGTTCATTGCTAAAATAAAGCGTCAAAAAAAAAATATTTTCATTTGAAGTAATCAATGAAATTCAAAATCAATTTGCAAAAAAATTTCAATTGAACAATTGAAATTGTTGTCTGCTCTATATACATAAGTCTGGCAGCTATATATATATATATATATATATATATTTGATATAGTTGTCTGACTGTACTTATTGAATGAATGTCTATATGCATATTGATGCCATGATGAATGATTAATGAGCTATGTTTGACATCATTCTGCTGCTGCTGTTGCTCCTGCTGCTGTTGTAGTAGCAGTTGTTGCTGCTGCTGTTGACAGTTGCACAGTGCATTTCCATAAAGTCGACGAAAGACTTTTTGCTTGGTTTTAGCCAATTATCGCTGTCAATGCCAATGAAAGCCATAAATTTTGGACAATTGTAGATGGCAATGCGATGGCGATGGCGGCGCCTGCTGCAACTGCTGCTGTTGCCTTGCATCTTCCAGTTTTAGCCGACTACAGCAAAATGTTGACACCATTAATTCGCTATGCAAGCGGCAAGCGGCGAGTGGCAAGTGGCAAGGCAGTGTGCGGCAAGTTCTCAACAAAACTGTTGTAGCTCGAAATATATGGCCAACATGTTTCTGCTTTTAGCCAGACCAATTGTTGCTGCTGCTGCTGCTGTTGTTGTTGCTGCTGTCAGTGACTGTTGGCTGCTGATATGACTGCGGCGTTTTGTGGCATCACTTTAAGGCAATAGTCGGCACATTATGCAACATCTGTCGGTTGCCAATTAAAACGCCGCCACATTGTCAAATCCTCAGCACACAAACATTTTCTTCTCGCTTCTCATTTTTTTTTTTATTTTTTTTAGCTTTTTTTTGGCTTTTTTTTTTTGTCTTTTTAATTAAATGTGTTCCGTAAGATTTCGATGATGGCCGCATTTTCACATTGTTTGTTAAGTCTGTTGCTCCACTTAACGTGCCGCAGCAAAGTTCATGCAACATGCTATGCATACCACATGCCACATGCCACATACCCGCAACCCATAGCCACCTACAGCTGATAATTGGCCAACAGCCAGTTGTTGCCATTTGTCTATTGACTGTTGACTGCTTGCCGTTTGCTTGCCGTTTGCTGCCTGCTTGCCAATTGTCAATTGAACGTCCGCATTGCGCATACGCACCTTTGACCCAAGGCGCAAGCGAAAGTAGCTCAACGTATTTTCATATTCTAATGCAAGTGTTAGACAAAGACAGATAATGCAGATATAGAACAAAAAAAAAAGACTGAGTGTGAGTAAGGGAAATAGAAAGAGACAGACATAGTGCATAGACAATGAGGGAGAAAGAAAAGAGGAAAAAGGAAACAAATTGTGTTGAGAGAAAGAGAAAGATAAAGGAAGGCGAGGGATAAGGAGAGAGAGAGAAAGAAAAAAAAATGGAGATAGAGAGACGAAGAGTAAGACTATGAGAGAGTGAGAGTTAAAAGGAAAGAGAGAGAGAGAGAGAGAGAGAGAGAGAGAGAGGGAAACGCATAAAGAAGCAGAGTCAGCGATGAAGACGGAGAGGCTAAGGGGGAAAGAGAGCAAGAGTTACAAAGAGAAAGATAGAGAGAGAGAGATAGAGAGAGATAAAGAGAGATAGAGAAAGATAGAGAGACATAAAGAGAGATAGAAAGAGATAAAGAGAGATAAAGAGAGATGAAGAGAGATAGAGAGAGAAAGTGTGATAACAAATGAAAAATAGTTTTCTAGTCTGAGAGAGATAATAAATTAAGTGATAACGATTAAGAGATACTGAAGGAAAATAGTTGAGAAAAAGAAAGAGAGGAAGATAATGAAGAAGAAGAAGAAGAAGAAAATATAAGAAGCCACAAAGAAAGATAGTTAAAGACAGTAAATAAAGAGATAAAGATTTATGCACAGATAATGAGAAATGCATAGCTCAAATGAGAGAGAGAGAGAGAGAGACAGTAAGAAAGAGAGAGAGCACAAAAAATAGATTTATAGTGATAAATGTTTTGAGTAATGAGAGCAGAATGTGTGCCACACGCTGCTGCTGTTGCTACTGCTGCTGTTGCTGCTGCTGTTGCTACTGCTGCTGTTGCTGCTGCTCGTAACTAAGTCAAATTTAGTTGTTGTCTATAAACGAAATTTACTCTCTATTAGAATTAGTAGACTGACTAAAGTTAGCAGAGGGAAGGGAAGGTGAGACGAGGAGAGGGGAGGAGAGGAGAGAAGAGCGATCGTAGCACTTAATTAAGTTTTTGTGTTAGACTGTCAACGACAACGATGACGATGACGATGAAGACGGTGACGGGGACGACGGTGATGATGGTGACGACGACGTTAAGTGAACTGGATTGACTTGAAATACTTTAGACACATAGTTGTCCGCGCCTCTGCTGCTGCTGCTGTTGCTGTTGCTGTTGCTGCTGTTGTTGGCCAAATCGATGTTACCAAAAAGCGTATGGCCAACATTTTGTGGCACAAAACGTTTCGCTTGTCATGCGTGGCTGGCAAATGTTGCCACTTTTTTGTTGTTGTTGTTGTTGCTGTGACTGTTGTTACTCTTGGAGATGTAAATGTTGCTGCCAGTGGGACGTTGGTAATGTTGACAACTTGCCAACTTGGTTAAGTCAATTTGGTCAAAACACATGATTTATGCCTCAGCTTTTTTCTTTTTTTATTATTGGGCAGACGCTCGACTTCGTTGACAGCCGGAAGTTAACTGAGACTTAGGCTGAAGACTGAGACTGCGATTGAGATCAGGAATAAGAATGGGACGGAGACTGAGACTAAGGCTTAGACGGAGATCGAGATCGAGAATGACAAAGAGAACGATACTAAGACTGAGGTCGAGGTTGAAAAAATAAACTTAGATTTAGACTAAGACTGTGATCGAGACTAGACTGAAACTGAGATCGAGAGCGAGAGCGAGAATGACACAGAGAACGAGACTGAGGCGTAGACTGAGATCAAAACTAAGACTGAGATCGAGAATGAGACTGGGATTGAGAATGAGATAAAGGATGAGACTGTGATCGAGACTAAGATGGCGATCGAAACTTAAACTGAGATTTAGATAGAGACTGAGATCGAGAGCGAGAATGACAAATAGATCGATACTAAGGTCGAGAACAAAACTTAGACTTAGACTTAGACTGAGACTGTGAGTGTGATCGATACTTAGACTGGGGCTTAGACTGAGAATGAGACTGAGAATAGAATCGAAACGGAGATCGGGATCGAGACTGAGAACAGGAGTGAGAATGACACATAGATCGTGACTGAGACTGAGGTCGAGATTGAGATTGAGATTGAGAGTTAGACTTAGACTGTGATCGAGATTGAGACAAAGACTAAGACTGAGATCGACTAAGACTGAGATCGTGACTGTAATCGAGACTGAGATCGAGACTTAGACTGGAACTGTGATCAAGAATGAGACTGGGATTAAAAATGAGACAAAGAGTGTGATCGAGACTAAGATCGAGACTGAGATCGACATCGAAACTTAAGCTGAGACTGAGAAAGAGAGAGAGATTGAGATCGGGAATGACAACGAGATCGAGACTGAGACTGAGGTCGAGAGTGAGAGTTAAACTTAAACTTAGACTTAGACTTAGATTGAGACTGTAACTGTAACTGTGATCGAGACTAAAATCGACAACGAAACTTACACTGAGATTGAGATCGAAATCGAAAATGATACAGAGACTGAGACTAAGGCAGAGGCAAATTGAACAAGTAAGAAAGCTACAGTTCAGAATGTGCTTGAGTCTTAGATACCCGGTAGTCATGTGCTACGACAGAGAGACTGACAGATGAACGGAGGGAAAAAAGTGTGTAGAGAGAGAGAGAGAATGACAGAGGAAAAGAGTGTGAGAGTAAGGGAAGAAATATTGGCATGAAGAATGAGATGGATAGAGAAACTGAGACAGAGATGAAGAGAGAAAAAAGACAGGGATGCAGAGAGAAAACGAGAAAGAGAGAGAGGCACAGAAAGAAAGACGGAGAGGCAGAGAGAGAGGAAAAAAACGTAGAAAATAGAGAGACAAAGAATGTGTTGAAAACAGAGACAGAGATGAAGAGAAAGAGGAGGCAAAGAAGGGATCGGAAGAGAATGACGGCTGGAAAGATGGAAAAATAGAATACAATAGAGAGAGAGAGAGAGAGAGAAAGGGATATATGTATAGAAGAACAGACAGAGAGACGCAAAGAGAAACTAACACATTCCCATTATCACTGCTGTTGCTGTTGCTGTTGTTGCTGCTGCTGCTAATAGAGTCTGCCACACCTTCTGTTGACTTTAAGTTGCCCATTTCCGTTCTTCAAGCATAAGAATGCGAAATGCAAAATCTAAAATGCAAATGCATCTTGTTGCCGTTGTTGCAATTGTTGCCGTTGTTAATGTTGTTGATGTTGTGTATCTTGCAGATACAAATGTGATTGCAAAATCTATGCAAAATAATTGCATGTCAGTTGCCAAATGCAAAAATGCAACAGCAAATGGCAATAAGCAGCAGTCAATGTGCTGCAGTCAACGTGGAACGTGCAACGTGCAACATGCAGCAGGCAAAACAAATGCACTTTTCATTTCGTTCGGCATTTTGTTACGCCGCTTGGAAACGCGCCCACGCAACGCCTCGCATTCTCAGACAACGCAAAAGTCTTAAAGTGCTAACAACAACAGCAACAACAGCAACATCAGCAGTAACAGCAACAACAGCAGCAACAACAACAGCAACGGCAACAACAATGCGGACTTGAGCTTATTAACACAGTTAAGTGTGGGTCAGTTTTTTTTTTCACTTTCTGTTTTTTCTGCTGTTGTTGTTGTTTTGTTCCTGTTGCTGTTGCTGCTGCTGTTGTTGTCGTCCAGTAAATTTTTGCCTTTTTTTTTTAATGAGAAAACCAGAAAAGCGCAAAACTCTTTGACGCCCTGCCATGCTCTGCCCTGCCTTGCCCTGCCCTGCTCTGCCATGCCCTGCCCTGCACTGCAACGTTTGCCAACACTCAGCTACACGCTGTGGCAAATTTTCCAATGTTTTTTTTCTAAGTAGTTGCTGCCTTTGTTGTTGTCATTAAACATAAATTTCCATGAATTAGTTGCAACAACAGTTGCCACCAAAACGAAATATATGTAAAAAAAAAAAAAAAAACTCTACAAGTAAATCAAACAAGTAAAAAAATAAATTTTACATTCACTCAACGAATATTTTTTACACTTGCCGCGGAAAGTATTAAAACACTCAACAATTACAGAGTTGCAGTTCGATATACTACACTTCAAGAATATATAATTATATATTTCGATATATGTATATATATCGAACATGCTGAACAAGAATATATATATATATATATATATATATATATATGTTATATAAAATATTTTAAATTATGCAAGGCAAGCCTTAAAATTTTATACAATTTTAAATTCAATTTGATTAATTGTAGATCAGGAATATATATATATATATATATATATATATATATACCTATCTTTATACATATATATTGTGGGATATTTAAAATTTGAGAGCAGCACATCGAATATTTTATACACTTACCAAAAAAAAATAGGCAAAAAAATTGTTGCTGTTGTAACTTTTTAATTTGATATACGGCAGATCAAGAATATATATCTATATATATCTACTAAAAAATAAATATAAAATAAGGCATAAAATGAAATATAAAATTTAAATATTAATTAAATTATAAAATAAAATACAATATAAAATATAAAATGTAAAAAAATTATTTATATATTAAATAAAATATAAAAGAAAATATAAATTAAAATATAAATTTTAATATAAAAAAATAAATAAAAATATATAAAAATATAGAGTAAAATATAAAATAAAATATAGAATTGATACACTAAATATTTACAACATTTAGCGCAACCGGCAACGCAACTTTTCTGTTGCTGAATTTCAGTTCGATTCATGACAGATCGATAATATATAGCGTCAAATATATATATATAAAATATATAAAATGTAGCACAAGCAATCCGAATATCTTATACGCTTATCAGGCAATGCATTAAGCAGTTTGACACTGCAAACTTTCATTTCAAGATGCTGCAGTACAGGTATATATATGCATATATACGTATTTATATATTTATTTATATATTTTTTGGTATATATAGCTCACAGCTGTTGCCTCTAAGTGCATTACAAACGCCATGCAAAAATGAATAGACTCTCGAAAAGACAATAATAGCACAAACGTCCACGCTGAGTTACAACTATAGCTTCAGTTGCTGCCACAGCTAACAGCAACAGCAGCAGCAGCAACGACTCCAGATGCGGGTCCAGTTTTAATGGCAGGAGAAAAAAAAAAAAAGCAACGGCCATGCCGGACCGGCAACTGTAGAGTCTGTAACTGTAAGAGGGCGGGGCAGCCTAAGCACTGTGTGTGTGTGTGTGAGCAGGGGCGTGGCAAAGTAGAAGGGGAAGAGGGGAGCAATAGGAGCTACAAGTCAATTGTAAAGTGGAGCACATGGTCGCTCGTCTGTTATTTGCAGCAGCAGTTTTTATTTTATTTTATTATATTTTTTTTTTCTTCGTAGAGTCTGGTCGCAGCAACACGTGCTACGTGCTAAATTTGCAAAAACAGAAAGAGAAGCAGAGCGAGAGAGTAAGAGAGAGAGAGAGAGAGAAAAATCTCATTTTCAATAGAAAGCGATTTGGCTTTTGCTTTTTTTTTTTTTTTTGTATTTTTATATTTGGCGAACTCGTAACGTTTTGTTTATTTAGCTGCAGCTGCAGCAGCAGCAGTAGGCGATGGCCAAGAAGATGAAGATGCTGCAGATGTGCAGAGAAATGCAGAAGAACAGAGAAGAAGAAAAGCTGAGTAGCAAACTGTAAAGAACATTTTGTGCTGCTGCTTGTGAAGCGAAAGCCAGCAGAACAAGAGCAGCAGCAAAATGTAGCAACAGCAGCAACAGCAAATGACAGCAGCAGCAACTGAGACAGCAGCAGCATCAACATTAAAAGCAATAACAGGAGCAGCAGCAGCCACAGCAGCAGCAGCAACAGTTGCATTATTCGACAGTCATAAACATTAATTTATTTATGAGCTCATTGACGTGCGCATTTTTTATGACATTGCTTGTAAAATAATACGCAATAATGCAACAATAACATATTCATATATATATATATTCATTTTTATGATTTCCTGCAATTAATTTTGAGCAAATTGTTTGTGTAGCCTGAAAGTATGCTAGGTAAAAACTTGCTGGCAGCTATAGCTTCATAGGCTGCTATAATTCTAGGCCTCTCTCTGTCTCACTCTCGCTCTCTCTCTCACACTCTACCTGCTTATAAGCTAAATCTATTCACATTTTTATTCTTTATACTCAAAGCTGTAATTCGATCTTTACAGATCGCGTCGCAATCGCCAAAAAAATTGCCAAAAAAAAAAAAAAAAAGAAAATTTTTTTTGCATTGTTGTCGCAAGCTGCAAATGAAACTGGCAGCAGTCGCGACTGTAAAACTGTCAACAGATAAAAGCTGAATAAAAGAATAAAAGCTTCAAATAAATAAAACAAACAGTGACAGCAACAGCGCCAGAGATAGAGTAGCGATAGAGATAGCGACAGCAACAGTAACAGAAACAGAGACAGCAACAACACAACAACAACAATCATAGAGCATAATATATATATATGACACACACGCTTGATCCTTATCAATAACATATGTTTTGTCTCTTATATGTAAATTGATCTGCATACATATGTATCTGTATATATCGGGCTAAAAAAAAATTATACAAAGCAAGAACAAAAAACAATTTCAAGCAAAAGATAAAATCATTTTCATATAAAAACTCAAATTTCAACCGATCGTTTCTATGGCAGCTATATGATATAGTGGCCCGATTTAAAACAAATTTAACTGACATATATATGTTATATCTGTATCGAAGATCGATAAGTTTAAGCTTTGTAGCTTGACAAACATAAAAGTTTTTCATATAATGATGCAATTTTTGACTGTTGGTTGCTATGGCAGATATATAATATATTGGCCCGATTTTAATTAAATTTCACAGGAATATGTCAGTCATAATTAAACTTAGATCCTACAATTTTAAGCCTAATAGCTTAACAAACTTAAAAGTTGTTCATACAAAAAGTCATATTTCAGCCGATCCTTTCTATGGCAGCTATATGTTATATCGGTCCGATTCGGATCAAATTAAACTGATATATATAGTTCCTCGCCTAACATAAAAACTGTAAGTTTCAGCCATGCACCTAAACAAATATACAATTTTTCCAACAAAATCAATATATTTCTTCGATCCTTTCTATGACAGCTATATGTTATAGTTACCCGATATGGATAAAATTTTACTGATATATATAGTTCCTCGCCTAACCTAAATACTGAAAGTTTCAGCAATATAGCTTGTCAAATATAAAACTTTTCCTACAAAATCAATATATTTCTTCGATCCTTTCTATGACAGCAATGTGTTATAGTTGCCCGATATGGATAAAATTTAACTAATATATATAGGTTGTCGTCAAACTTGAATACTCTAAGTTTCAGCAATATAGCTTGACAAATAGAAAATTTTTCCTACAACATTAGAATATTTCTTCGATTCTTTCTATTGCAGCTATATGTTATAGTGGCCCGATTTTATCCAAATTTTGCACAAATGTCTTTGACATAATATAACATAAATTCTATAATTTTTTAGAGAAGAAATTGTTTCTATTGGCAGCTATATGTTGCAATGATCTAATATCAACCAAAATTAGCAGAAAAGTCTATCAAAAATTATATTAATGATATCTGATGAAACTCATTTTAATTTATATAGAGCCTAAGAGCATTAAGTAATATTTATGTTAAATTTCATGTCAATACGAAACTGCGACATAATGAAATAAAGAAGAAGAAGCAGAAGCAAAATATTTTCATTGATATTATTGTTTTATATTTCAATAGAAAATATTCGATGCTTTTGTTATATATAAATGTGTACATATATATATATATATATTCATATACAGGTATATATATAATTTTACATATGTTTTTTTTTTTTTGCTTTAATTTTTTTTGTGTTGCTCGCATGCCACTGCCTAGAGCGAGAGGGAGAATGAGAGACTCGTGTTGCGTGTTGTGCGATTAAATCAAAGTGAAACGCATTTTCAGGACACAAAACGTGCAACAACTGGCACATGGAACGCCACAGGCGTAGGATTAAGTTTTTATTCATATTGTGTATGTATGTGTGTGTGTGGATTATATATATAAATGTGTGTGTGTGTGTGTGTGTGTGTGTATACAATAGTGCAATACGCTTCATAATAAAATTACTTCATAATAATTGAGAGCACGCGCACAGGATTACACGTTATTTCCCCTCTTCATATTTTTATTGAGCAACAACAACAACAACAGAATAAAGAAAAAAAACAGACACGTTGTCGTTGTTGTTGTTGTTGTTGTCGTCACAGGAGGTTCACAAAAGTCAAAAGGGTGCAACAACAACAACGGAAAAGGGAAATTGAAAAGAAAAAAAAAAAAACAAAACTATAGAAAAAAATTGCTCTACGGAAACTTTTTGTTGGTTTTAAGTCTATTGCTAGCATTTAACATTTGGAAGTACAGCAATAAGGAAAGGAAGAAATTAATTAAGAATATTTCCCATAAATTTTTTTATTTTATTAACTATAATTTGAATTTGTTAAAATATTTAGGCAAAGTTATTTTACACATTTTTTATTCTTATTTTCTAATAAAATATCCAAAATTCCCAAATTTAAATTCGTATATGGTACACAAAAGGGAGGAGAGAAGTAAAAACTTGAATGGAATTCATATAAATTTAAATTCCTCCAAAGCAAATACTTATTTTTATTAACTTTAATTAAAAAGAAAAATATTCAGATAAAAATAGTTTTACTTCAATTTATTTTAATTTCCTAATCTAATTTCCAAAGTTCTAAATTCAGTTTACTATTAAAATGAAATCAATTCTAAAATTGAATCAATTCCAAAACTAATAAAATTCCAAATTCAAACAAATTCCAAAGTCAATGAACAATATATTCTCCATGCAGGAAGACTATGGAATTTATGGGAAATTCTATATATGCAAGTGTTAATCATAGGCAAAATTTATTTATTTAATTAACAACAATTTAAGCTAAAAAAAAAACATTTTAGAAAAATATTTGAACTTCAATTATTTGAATTTTTAATCAATTTTCCTTAAATCCAAAATCAAAAAATAAATTTTGAAAACTAAACAAATTATATTCCGCATACAAAAAAGTGAGAAAGTAGAGATGAAAGGAAGTTTAACTTCCCATGTATAATTCCTGCAGACTTCAAGTTGCAATAATTTACTGTACAAAATATGTATTATAATTTTTCAAAATAATTTCAAAAATTCAAAAATCAATCAAATTTTATTCAATTTTGAAAATCAAAATTCCAAAATCAATTCTATACAAATTTTTTTTTAGTTGCACTACGAATTTCCAATTTCTCATTCATTTCCAGATGAATTTTTGCATTTAATTTTCTTCTTCTTTCTGCTTATCGCATTACAATTTGTTGAGTGGCAAGAAAATTGAAAAATTGCACGGCAAATGTTAAAAAAAAAAAATTAGGACAGATATCGGGCAGATATATAAATGTTGACACAGACGATAAATACAAACATTGGATATTGCAACGCTCCCTCAACGTTTCTCGCTTTCCCTTCGTTTTTCCCTATCCCTTTCCCTTTCCCATTTTGCTTTAGTTTCCCTTCCCTGCGTTTGCCACAATGTAAGATCATAAATTACATTTCATTATCTGGTTCATTGTGCGTTTTGAGCGGCTGTGTAAATAATCCTTATAGCGAATGTTACGAATCTATTGTTAATACACTGTGAGAAAAATTATATAGAATTCCCAAGCTGAGATTGAAATATGTTTTTTTTATTTTTCTTTGTAATTTTTTTGCTAAGTGTATTGCACAGACTGAGAGGCAGAGGCTGAGAATGAGGGATATGCTTCTGTTTGGCAATTGGCATATGGAATCAGCAAAAACTGCGGTTATGGCAGTTGTGGCATATGCTCAATTAATAAAAATTAACACACTTTGCCTGCAACTGTACCGCTTGATGTGGCAGGGTGAAGACAGCGAGCGAGCAAGCATTGCCTGTGCCACAACCTTAACCTGTGCATCAAGTTGTTTTTTTTTTTCTCGGATTTATTGTTATTATTTTTAATGTTTATATGCGGCTTGATGTATATGTGTGTCTGTCTGTGTATATGTGTGTGTGTGTGTATTTATATGGCATTGAAGTCTGTTTCGTTCGATTGAACATTTTGATATTAATTGTCTCCTTTTTATGCTTTATGAAACGCCGCAACTGCGGCTTGAAGCCTAAGGCCTGAGGCTAGCGGCCACTTGAATGACGCCTCGCCCGCAGTGCTTGTGAGTTGTGTGTGCCACACACGCTGTGTTATGTGTGTTATGTGTGTTCACATCAAGTATTGGATATCTAACGATATTAAACTTCTCTCACATATATGTATGTTGTATATGTTGTATATCGCACGCCCCCGATCTGAACGACACTGCTGCCTCGCACTGAACTGCACTGCGCTGCGCTGCTTTATACGCTTCACGGTGGTCAAAGGTGTCAAAAGTGTTGTCCGGCCCGCACCTTACAAAATGCATGTATACACATATACACTTGCACATTCACATATATATATATATTTTATACGTATGTGTATGCGTATAATCAAGTTATCCCAAGCCCCCCAAAAAAAAAAAAAATCCATAAAAAAACAACAACAACAATTTGTCAGTTTTACTCGCCGTCAGAGCCTAGCACTTTTCCTGCTCTCTAACTATCTGACTCATACTTTATCCCTCTGTCTCTGTCCCTGTCTCTGTCCCTGTCTGATATGCCACTCTTGTTTATCAGCTTATCGACTGCTCAATGCTGCACACAGCTGCTCAAATTTGTCGCAATCGCCTTACAAGATTAACTCGATGTTGCCTCTTAACGACGCATCGTTGTCATTGTCGGTGTCCCTGTCGTTGTCGTCCAAGTCCAAAAGTCAAACAGCAGCCGCAGGATGAACAAAAAAAAAAAAATAGAAAAAAAAGGACAAAAAGTCAATTCAATGAATTTGATATATAATTTTTTTTTTGCTCAAAAAATCGATTGATTTTTATTTTTTAGCTTAAATTTCAATGTGAAATCAAATACTAAATTATTTTCGTTGCTTTTTTTCTTTTCTTTTATTTTATTTTATTTTATTTTATTTTTTTTTTGGTATTAAATTTTTGACTAGTATTTTAGCACGTGAAAAATTGTTTGCATTCAACATGCGGCTGGGCAATTTTACACGCTGCTAATCAAATACGCAATTTTATAGTCAATATGCAAGTGTTTTCAGCTTGCAGGCAATTTATGCAAGCTTTGCAACCAAAATAAAGCCATAAACAATACACTAACAAAGCAAATTGAATATCAAAGGAAATAGAGAACGATATATATCAATATATATATATATGTATATATGTATAATGAAAATATATTTGAAAAATTTCGAGAAATGTTACATTAATTTTCACTAAAGGTTTGTAACGCGTAGATAAACAGGAATATATATAGGAAGATATATATATATATATGCATATATATTCTTGATCAGCATCAACAGCAAACCAAATTATTCTCTTAAACTATATACCATTGCTTCTTATAGTCCTAAATTGTTCATAAATTGAACAGAGAAGAATCGGAGCACCATTTCCTTCAAGGAATTTTTCGAAAAATTGAATTTTTGTATGTAAAAATTTTTTGTGCTCCAAATTACGCAGCTGAAACTAAGGCTTACACATGTCAGTAAAATTTTATTTTAATAGGATGACTACATTATATAGCTGCCATAGAACAAATCTGAGCAAAATTGATTTGATCCATAAATAATTTTTCTTCCAATAAGTTAAAAAGTTTTAGTAACATCAAGCATAAGAAATCCTAATCCAAATTCATGTAGTTACATAGCAACGATCTGCAAAAAAATTCAATTATTGGATGACAAAACTAATCGTTGCATCTTACAAACGTCATCAAGTAACAGTTATACCCGATGTAGTTCTAAGCAATAAGCAAAAAGTCAAAATCAAATTATATTTCTGTTTAAATGAACGTTCGTGTCCAATGTGCATATAAGCCCGACGACCCTGCTTCCGTCCCGAGGCAAGGGCCTCCAGTCTTTCAATAACAATTTGAATTTGAAATTTTCAAGTTTTTCATTGAATTTTCCTGTTGATATAGAAAAACAAAAATAAAAATATAACAGCGAGTCACTGCACTCGTGACTGTCATAATGACGTTAGTGTTGATAATAAAAATGTTAATAATGATGTTGGCAATAAAAATATTCATGCGAGTGATGATAATTTTCGTGTTTATAATGATAAGGAAATTTTGGATGCTATTAATGATGAGAATAATGATTTGAATAAGCAGAATGCTAATAATGATGAGGATGATTATGATGATGATGATGATGATGATGATGATTTTAGTTACGGGTTTTTCTCTAATGCAGTGCAACAGCAACAGCAACAATAACAACAACATGAACTATAACTATCAACAATTTTGCTAGTAGCGCCCGAGGGAGAACTCTCAGCGTGTAGTTGAAACTGTTGCCAATTGGCGATTATAATGTTCGATAGATTTAAATGGACAATGGCTGAAAAAAAATAAATGTTGTTACCTTTTGTTTTTCAGATATATCGCACGCATAGACAGCATACTGCATCTTAAATATATTTATATAGTATAAATTATATATATTCCTGTTCAACTGCTTTTCGATGTTGACTTTTCTTGTAGTTTTTATTAAAGAAATATTTACAGGCAAAACCTTACACTGTTAGCTAGTGAAAACTACCGGGTATTTTATAGTTGACTCTTTGATTTTGCTTTTTCTTTTTTTGATATTTTCGTCATGCGTCATGCGAGAGTGAGATTTATCATATTTTCGATATTGCGCTAAAGGCAATGAAAAGCGGCTACGTCAAATGTTCAAATGTTGTTGCGATAAACAGTTGTTGCTATTGTTGTTGTTGTTGTTGTTTATAGGTAATTAACATAATTACCATAGGGCGTGTCAAGCACGCCCCTTGTGCGCCTACCCTCCCCTCCCCTTCGATGTATTAGCTAAGTGTTTGAATGCAATTTTAGCAACAACATTTGACAGATCAAAGCGCAGCAGCAGCGCAACAAGAATTTCGCTTTGATAAAAACATGCAAACATACACAGACACACAGACACACACATACATACACACACACACTTGCAACCTGCTACAAAATCACAACTATGCGGAACTGTAAAGACGTGCCAGCAATGTGGCATGTGCAACAGCACAGCACAGCACAGCAGCAGCAGCAATTGCAGCATCAGTGCAGCGCGATACGAAGTTGTTGTAGGGCAGCACAAGGCAAATTTGTAGAGGAGCATACAGCACATTGAACTTCAGCTAAAATCTCAACGGGTCAGTCGTTGCCACAGACGCTGGCAGCAGTCGCTGCCATGTAGTTGCCACAGTTTTGCCACAGATGCCACACAATTGCCACAAGTCGCCAAATGCCAAATGCTGCATCGCCAGCTGCCATGCCACACGCTGCCACAAATTGTATTTGCTGCCGTTTTTTTTTTTAATCTTTTTTTTTTTGTTGTTTTTGTCTATTTGTTTTTGTTTTCGTTGTTGTTGTTGTTATACTCTAACTGCAAAATTTACGAGTATCTTATGAATTTCAAGTGCATTTCACATTCTACAGCTCAAAACTATCAAAAAAAAAAAAATGGCTAGAAAAAATATTTATTTAAAAAATTCAATTTGTGAAAATTTTTAATTAAAATTATGATTCTTTTTTTTCTTTTTTTTAATGCTAAAAAATGCATTGAAAAAAAATTAAAAAAAATTGTTGAGTGGTTTTTTATAAATAATTTAATTTATTACAATTTTCAATTAAAATTATAAATATTTTAATGCAAATTTCTTCAAAATTTCTTCTAAATATTTACTAAAAATATTAATATTAATAAAAAAAAAAAAATTAAAATTTTTATTAATACATTTTTTTCTTCATATTTTTTACATATTATTTATTACAAAAAATGTAATTAAAAAATTATTATAAATAAAATCAATAAATATTTTAAAAAATTCTTTTAGCTAAATTAAATTATTCAATTTGTATGACAATTAAATTTTCTTACTTTTGTTGCTGTCATACAGAAACTCTTTGTTGCTATTATTTTTTTTTTTTTAAGTGTATTTTCACATTCATTTTACAGTTCATAATGATTCATGTGCGATATGGCATAGCTATAGCACTCGAACTAGAACCAAAACCAACGGAATTTTTACAAAAACAAGCGAAGTCTATATACGATATGCCACACACACAGCATTTGTCGCCCTTTACCAGTTGCCATTGCCCATTGCCGTCGACGACGTTTTTATACTCTGCCCAAGGGTATTTTTATGTCGCTTGGGAAATTTTCACATACTTTTCAAATTATTGGTAATAAATTTTGAAATAGATGCGTGATTTTGAATTATAAATAAATTTAAAAAAAAAAAATAAATAATAAAAATTTTAGAATTTAATATAAAAAATCAGTCGAAAATTTCGCTTTTAGATAAAGAAAAACGGTTTGATTTCTTAAGTATTTGAATTTTGCCAGAATTTAAATTTAGCAATGACTAAAAGATATATGTATATATGTATATTATATATAATATCGGTCGAAAATTGAGAAGTGTATTTAAAAATTCGTCAGACTTAAGATTTGAATATTTTTCTACTTGTTTTCATTATTATTACAAATATTTTTACTTTCTGCTACTCGACGATGCGAAGCTTTTACAATGTTGTGCATGAAAAAGAGCAAAGAATTTGTGTGGTTCTCTAAGTAAGGTTTAAGCAGCAGCAGTAGTAGTAGTAGCAGCAGCAGTAACAGCAGCAGCAGCAGTAGCAGGTGCAGTTTAAGATGTTCATATGTGGTAAATATGAGCGAATAAAGTGAATGAAGTGAATGTTTCTACAGTTTACATTCCATAATTGAGTATATCTTCCTCTCTCTCTCTCTGTCTCTTTTTTTCTCCCTCTTTCTCTCTGTCTTTCTCTTTGTTTAGCTAACACAATAATATTGCATATTTGGCATGCCACACACACACACACACACACACACACACACACACACACACACACGTACACGTACAGCAAAGTTGCACATAGTACTATGTATGACTGCTGTTGCCACACAACAAATGCCAAGGCGGTTATGTTGCTTGCTTCCTATGTGACTTCTTGCCATTCATTGCGTTTGCTACAAAATGTAAATCATAATTGAAAGTCAATGTCGAAGTCAAAGAGAGAATTGCAAATGTCAAAATGGTAAAATGACACGTGATGTTGCTGCCATAGTAGCAAACAAGCTTAGGCAGCACTCTACGAGGCAAGTACTGAAAGAGTAAGATAGAGACAGGGAGCTGAACTACGACTATATAGAAATAAAGAGTTCATATTTTCATAGTGCTTGGAATTATTAAGTTTTTGCTTACTACGAGCCAAGGTTTTTAACTTTTTGCTTACTTCAAAGGTTCAAAGGCTTTTTAAGGTTTTTGGTAAAGTTTCTAGCCTGCTCATTTTTTAGCTCCAGGAAACTCCAGTATTCCCAATTTATAAACTAATGAAATTTCTAATATGTTTGCTGCTTAATATAGAAGGTTTTCTATTAAAGTTTCTGGGAGATTCTTTTAGGAAGTAAACACATTTTGCATCATCAGGAATTTGCTTTTTCTCCAAACTATTTTAAAATATTTGCTATGTAATGTTTAATCCTATGGAAACTTTCAAACGCTGCCATGTGCGGCTAAAAGCTTGAAAGCATCTTGACTTTAAATCATCTAGAAAAATAGGCTGTAACTCGTAAGTGAACATTGTGCAGCCAGAAAAATCCCTTATCTCCAAACTGCACACCAATAAAACTCCCAAAATCTTACTTAAATAATTAGGAAAAAAATCTTCGTGTGCAAGTTTCTGGAAGTGTAAGAAAGTTTGCTCAGATTCAGCATATTTTAATTTTAATATTACCAAGAAATATCCCTATCCTCAAATTCCTAATATCGTTGCTATGTTTCTATTTTCATTTTTCAGGAAGTTTCTTAGCTTCAGCATACTACTTTTTTTTACTGCTAAGAAACTTCCTTATCTCCAAATACTTTAGAGCTCTGCATAGAGAGCTCAATAAATCGAAAAAAAATTAACTTGGAAACATCTACAAGAACTATTTAAACTCGCTTGCCAGGAAATTCTCTAATCTCCAAACTATACACTTTCAATATTGCCCGAAAAATTTTCTTATCTCTCAACTATTCCCCCAAAAAAAAAAGCTTTCCGAATCTTTTGCTAAGTGATTAAATATTCAATTTGAGAATTTAAATTTTCTACATTTGAAGTACTTTGAATGCAATCCAGAATCTCAGAACATTCTCTGACATATGCTTTTCTTTTCAGTTTGCCTTTTAGGTTTGGAAATCATGCTGAATTACATCGAGCGGATAGGAACGTGTCAGTGCAACGTGTGCTGTGCCACACAGCAACAATAGTTGAAACATGTTCAAATGCCATTATATTATATAAATTGATAGACGTTAAGATACGCTGTAAATAATGTAAAGCATTGATACTACATAAAGTCAAGCGCATTTCTTTGTACTTTACTTTTCTAGGATATTAAGTGTTTCAAGTTGTAAGATCTGTATCTGTGCAGATGTCAAGACTGCGTCATGCTCAGTTTTGCGTATGAAACAACAAGCGACACTTTAATGTTAAGCTCAATGCTAACGTCAATGCGAATATTTCATTTCATTTCTATTGCATCGACAATTTGTCTCTGTTTGTGACACATTTCTATGATGTTCATGATGATAATGATGAGGATGTTGTTGCTGATGATGATGATGATGATGATGATGATTCTTTAAGAAACATTCACAGTGCGTTTAAATTGTTGTTATTGTTGCAACAATTGCATGGCTATGGCTTTGCCTTCTAGATACTTTGACATTTAGATACATTTGTATCTTCTTCGTTGGCAGTTGCGTCAAGTCTGTAGCTCTAAGCCTTTTGCCATTTAAATTGGCAGGCGAACAAAAAAAATAAAAAAAATAAATAAAAAACAACCTGGTCAGGTCTCTCTCTCACTCTCACTCTCTCTCTTTCTTTATTGTTGTCTTGCTCTTAGCCTTTTGTCTACGCAGCAGTCTTCATCTTAGTCTACGTCTCAGACAGCAATCAGTTTTCCCATTGATAATATGGCTCTGTCTTCAATGCCAATAGCAACAGCAGCAACAACAGCAACAACTACAACAATGGCAATGACAATGACAATGACAATGTCAATGCCAATATTAATGCCAATGTCAATGCTACTGCTACTGCTACTGCTACTGCAACTGCAACTGCGACTGAGGTTGCGATTGCGACTGCGACTGCGACTACGACTGCAGTTGAATTCAGTTTATGACTTTGAGCCTTAGTCGGAATCGTGACAAACAGTAAGAAAAACGCATCAAACCTAAAAATATGCAATATGAGGTTAACTATTCAACAGTTACTTAGCAACATGCAACATGCAACTAACTGTGGCAACTAGCACAACAACAGAAATACTAAATTTTTACTTGAATTTGAGCTTATTCTGCTTGAGAAAATGCTGAATGATTTTGATGCCCCTGAAAATAGTTGCTCGGCATAAATGTAACGGTTGCCTTTCCCTCCCTGCACACGATCCGATCTGAAGACTATAATCTATAATCAATTGTATAATCACTTCCTATTGTAATTTCAGTCTGCCTCTAGTAGTCTTCCTAACTTCTAATCTCCAAATCTCCAAAGTTTTCGCAGACTTATTAGAGTGTCTAGATTTATAATACAATATTATCCCGATGTTGCAATATATGGAGACGTATATAGATATGAATGTGAATATGAATATGGTTACGAATATGAGTATGAATATGAATATGAATATGAATATGAATATGAATACGATTCGATTAGCATAGCGCAACGACGACAATCTGGCGTCAATTGCATAATCATATCATCTGTTACTTTAGCCTGCCTGCGCTAGTTTTCCTATCTTCCAATCTCCAAATCTTCCGAAAAAAAGAAAAAAAAAAGTTTTCCCACTCTATCGCCCTGCTCTATATACAATATTATCCCGATGTTGCAATTTTGCAAGCACTTTTAATAGACGGTTGCAATGTCTGCATCTGCTTAACAATTTCCCCCTGCCGTTGCATAGATATTGATATTGTTCAGATGCTGCTCCATAAAAATTTGGGAATTTTCTTATTGTTGTTGTTTTTGTTGTTGTTGTTGTTGTCTGACCTATATAAAAATAGATCACAATGCACACCTTACACAGGGCGACAAGGGAAGTATTGGGTAACGGGAATCATAGCATTGAAGAATTTTTGGGAACTTGGGAATATGGGAATATGGGAACATGGGAAGCAGACAGTTGATGCGATTGCATAATGTGTATAGGGCGCAGAGTAATTAAAATACAACATTTTGTCGATAATTGTACAATTTATATATATGTGTGTGTGTGTGTGTCTGTCTTTCTCTCTCACTCTCACTCCTACTCTCACTCTCCCTGTGTGTGTGTGTGTTATCTTAATGAGCAAAGCTACTTAAGCTTAATGTGGAAATTATATTTTTTTGGGGTTACCGAAGTTTTAGTTGTTTTGCTACAGTTTGCGGTGAACTCAACGCATTAAATTTGTAACCGCAACTTTGTTTTGTAAGTGCGACTGGGATGCTACATTTACACACACAGAGAGAGACACAGCACACACAGTACACACACAGTACACACACATAGACATGTATAGTGTATTATTGTCTGGCCGTGGGTCTGCATTCTATGCATCTTAAGTGGACTATTAGAATATGAATGCCAGCGCACATTATATATATGTGTATGTGTGTGTGGGGGGCAGCAGACAGCGACAGACAGACAGACAGACAGACAGAGGGGCAGTACATAACATTACACAATTCCTTTGCTGACTGCTGCTTCTCCCACTTCTAGTGCTGCTGTTGCTTCTTTCCTCTCTCTCTCTCTGCTTTTGCTTGGCTGTCGCCTCATGCCACTAAGGCAAACACACTTCATCTTTTTTTTTTTTCTTTTTCTTTTTCTTTATATTATGCTCATTATTAAGTAGTATGATTATGTATGGATTTCATTTGTTGTCATTGTCTGAAAACTGCAGGCGAGCATCATGCGTTGCCTGTTGTCTGATGCCTGTTGCTGTTGCTGTTGCTGCATTGCAGACTGTTGATTCTTTAGAAAGGTGTGAAAAGAGGCTTCAGCATACACACACATACACATGCAGACAACGGCGACTATAGTTAAGTCTAAGACTCTGATTGCAAGATTTCAGTCTGTCTGTCTCATCGTCAGTCTTCAAAGAACAAATGAAGTTCAAGCTGTTGCTGCAGTCTCCTAAGCTTGCTGCTTGCTGCTTGCTGTTGCTGCTAAATGTTGCAGCTGAGGCTTGAAGCGACTGCTAATGAAGTAACCAATTGCGCGTTGCAGCAGCTGTCTATTCAATTTACACCTACAAGTGAATGCTTTAAGCTTGCTGCTGCTGTTGCTACACTGTAAGAAAAAAACTGCATAGTGAGAAGAACTTGTATAATTTAATTATAAATAAATATGAAAATGTTAATTACAAAAAAATTATAATTAAAAAAAATAAAAAAAAAAAAACTAATTATAATGTTGAGAATTATTTAATTAAAATGTAAACGCAACTGATTCACAGACCACAGACCACAAGCAGCAACAACAACAACAACAACAACAACAACGAGCAGCGGCAGCAACAGAACGCGCCTGGCGCTCACTTTTTTTTTTCTTTGCCTGCTGCCGATGTTGATGTTGGGCTTAAATTGAATTATCGAGTGACCCGCATTGAAGGTGCTGCTGCTGCTGTTGCTGCTACTGCTGCTCATCTCATCTCATCTCACTGCTTGTCACTGTCTCTGTCTGACGGCGACGTGAAGTGTCTGCCATGAGGCACAAAAACACAAACAGAAAACAAACAAGAAAAAAAAAACGAATTTTCATTAAGAAAAATGTGCTTTTTGTCTCAAGAACTTATCAATTGCGTTTCAGTTGCACTCATTCGCCCTCCCTCTGCGCCTACCCCACCCCCCCCCCCCCTTCCCTCGCACTATTAAATATAACCTCATTCCATTTGCCACCAATTTTATTTTGTATAAATTAAGATCTTGCCACGCGGCCAAAGCAAAAAAAAAAAAAACAGAAACTTAAACAGAATGAAAACAAAAAAAAAAATTTATTTGAACTCATTTCGACTGTCGATTTCGTCTACGATTTCATCTTATTTTACTTATTCATCATCATCGCCATTATCATCATCATCATCATCATCATCATCGTCGTCATCATCGTCATCATCATCGTATTCTTCTTCTTATTCTAATTGCACTTCATTTCCTGTCCCAATCGCCAAATGAAATGCACGAAATTCGATTACAAAATGTTAGCGACGTATGGTTACATATTGCTATTCTCAGAGAATCTCTGAGAGAGAGAGAGAGAGAAAAAGTGAGAGAGAAGGAAGGGTAAGAGAAAAAGGAAAGTGAGAAAGTGATTGAGAGTGAGTAAGACACAGATAGAGAGAGAGAGAGAGAGAAAGTGGAAGGAAGAGGTAGATGTGAGAGTGGGAAAAAAGTGAGAGAGGGGGAGAGAGAGAGAAAGAGAAATAATGAGAGAGACAGAGGGAGCGAAAAAGAGAGACAGATAGAGAGAGAGAGAGAGAAAGAGATAGAAAAAAAGAGAGAGAGAGAATGGGAGGGCGATTATGAGAATGAGAGAAAGATAGAGAGAGAGAGAGCGGGCACAAGAGGCAGATGAGAAAAAGAAAAGCAAGCGATACAGGGGAGAGAGAGAGAGGAAGATAAATAGTTTGACATAGACATAGAGCGAAGGGGAATAAGACAGAGAGAAAGAGGGAGAGAAAGAGAGAGAGAGAGAGAGATAGGGAGTTGATATGATATTAGAATATTTTTAGGAAGTTAAAACCGTAAAATCGATCTACCATATATATTCATGACCAGTACATATATAGTATATATTCACATATATATATTCTTTATATTCATATATATATTCTTGATCTGTAAAAACATATTCTTGAAAGTGTATAGAAAGTCTAATTGATATTAAGTATCATGATATGTCGTATTAACGATCAGTATCTCTATATAGTATATATATATTCTTGATCCTTCTATTTAAGGATAATGTTATTAACACTTTCTTAATTTATTCATACCTATGAAAACATTTGCTGCAACAAAAATAAAGCTCAGTCTATACACCTGATATACACCTGATACACATACATATATATATAAATATATATATATATATATATATATATATATATGCATACAATAATGATCTCTGTTCTATATATTAGCTTAACAATAAATTATAATTTATAATTTTAATGTTTATAAACACTTTGTTTCCTATTTGCCGCAAAACATGCGATAATTATCGCATTTTATTAGTTTATAATTTATAGTTTTTGCAAACAGATTATGAATACTATATAATAGACTAAAATTTATAGACTTTTTTTTTTGTTTGTACAGTTTTCTTTTTGCTTGAAATATGATTAACGTTTCATCTCTCAAAATAAACAAAATAAAAATAAAATAAAAAATCCTAAAACAATTTTTATTAAGAATTTTTAGTTGAAAACTTAACTGCAAAGATTTGGTAGAAAAAAAAAACTATTTCATATATGTATATTGTGTAGTATATATGTATGTATATTGTAGTAGTATATATATGTGGAGTATATTTTTCATTGATATTTAGTTCGTTAAGTTGCGCAGAGTTGATTATCAATGTGGGGCAAAAGTTTCACTTTCAGTCACGACTTGATCATTTGGAAAGCTTAAATACATATTTATAACACATTTTATTGAGCTGCGCTTATCCGAAGCGAACGAGAATCAAGAACTGTAAAAAAAAAAAACAGAAAAAAAAAACAACAACAAACCTTTCGGATAATTCCGAAAACTCCGTTAAAAATGCATAAAAAACAAAATGAAATGATGATGCATGCATCTAGCCTTTTTTTTTTGGGGCTGACGTTGACGAGTGCATTAGTCAGGCACTCGACTGCCGACTCCAATAATAATAACAATAATAATTTTAGATAAATAGAAGATCAAATCATAATAATAGTCGAACAGTCGCCAAGATTTAAAGTGCTTCAAATAGCGCAGCGCAGTCAGAATGTTGAATGAGTTAGACAAGCGGAACAGTGGGATGTGGAAAGAGATTTACAAATTCTACAAGAAAACTGCTTGTGCCGCGTGTCTGCTGCGCTGCGCTGCTTAAGTGAAGTGCAGAGAGACTCGCAATGAAACGCATCACAATTCCAAATCTAAACCCAATTCCAAAATCCAGATCCAGATCGTAGACAATGCAATGTTAAAGACGACTTCATTATGCAAATAGAGTTGAGTGGGGGGTAAACAGCCAAGCAGTCAAGCAGCAGGGGCAACTAAGCACTTCAATCATTGGTCCGAAGCGATTGGTGATAATTATGACAAGGCGCACATGTTGCTTGAAGTTCATTCTCCAAAATACAACAACGATAACAGCAACAACAACAATCAGAAGAACAACTAACAATTTTCTTTATATATTGTTTTTTTTTTTTTTGTTAGTTTTCTCTGATTTGGCCCAATTCAATTTTTATACCCAGTAGCTATAGGATACAGCGGGTATAATAACATACTGACACAAGAAAATGTATGTGACAGATAGAAGAAGGCATGGCAGATCCCATAAAGTATATATGCTTGCGCAGTATCACTATTGGATGTCCATATGTCTGTAGGAACACCAGGATCTCAGCTACTATAGGAGTTAGAGCCTTCAAAATTGTTGCAAAATGTGTAAGTTTGTTTTAGATTTTGTCCGGAGCCCCTGCACTAACTGCAGAAATTGGCAAGGATACAATAAAACAGCTAAATGTCAAGTAATGTGTTGGATCCTATAAAAATGATGTCAACTGCAAGTTATGGATCAATGCTGCATAGATCAGTGCTAGGTACAGAGTATCTTTTAGTCAAGCAGACTATACAGTAGCTTTCTTTAAATGTTTGATTACAATATTGGATTTTAGTTTTTGGATTTTGGTTTTTAGTTTTTGGATTTTGGATTTTAGATTTAGATTTTCTTTAATTTTGTGTGTCGCGCGTTAATAATGAGCTTAGCTTAGTTAAGCTTATGGAAAAGTGGAAAATAACAAGAATAGAAATAGATAATAAAGGGGAAGAAAAGTGAAAGAGAAAGATGAAGATCAAAATGAAGAAGAGCAATTTGAAATTCATCTTCAGGTTCATTTGGATCATGCATCGTTTTCATGGCATTTTAATTAGCGCGCTGACATCTCGCTCTCTCTCTCTCGATCTGTGTCACTCTCGCTCTCGCATTGTGTGTCTCTTTGCCCTTTAATTAATTACAAGTTTTATGCGTTGGCAACAGAAGGCGGCAAGCGACACACGCACAACAATTTTATTAGCTGTTTGATGATCGCGCTGAAAAGCAACAGCAACTGTGCGTAGAGCCCACTGCGCTGCGGTGCGGGGCGGAACGTAGCGGGGCTACATCCATATGTATATATGCGACCCGCATGAACCTTTATTATTATTATTTTTTTTTTTTGGCTATATAGCAAGACGATATACGTTATGTCTAAATGTGTGAGAGTGTGTGTGTGTGTGTGAACTAAAGTAACGGCCGCCATGTGTGTGGTCGCAGTGAGACTTGAAGTACAAGGCAAAGGCTGAGGCTGAGACTGGTACTGAAACTGAGACTGAGACTGAAGCTGAGAGACTGCAACTCTGGGGCTAAGGCTGAAGATGAGGCTGCAACTGAGACTGAAGCTGAGACTGAAGCTGAGACTGAGGCTGTGAGGCTGAGACTGCAACTGAGGCTGGGGCTGAGGCTGAGGCTGACACTGAGACTGTGTCTGAGGCTAAGGGCGCGGTTAATGCATCCTGAGTCACACGTATGAGCCCTAGAGCTTCTTCAGCCACTGCTGTTCTTCTTCTTCTTCTTGTTCTTTCCGTTGCTGTTGTTGTTGTTGCTGCCTTGAGCATGAGTGGCCAATGCAAATGGCTTTTGATCGCTCTTTGTCATGTTTTATGCATCTGTTACGCTCAGCATTCCTTTAACACTGCGCTAGACAGCAATACAGACAGCGCGCCAGTGAGACAGAGACAGATTCAGAGAGAGAGAGAGAGAGAGAGATAGAGCGCAAGTTGAAGTGTCAGTGTGAGTGCAAGCTTAAGTTTTGTACTGTGGCATAGAACTTTAGCTGGCATGCTGCATATGCTACATGCTGCAAGCGTTTGACATGGGTTGACAAGCATCGTCGCTGCATGTTGCAGCGCATCATATGCATTGCCGTTGCAACGTTTTTTTATTGTACATTGACTTAGAGTGCGCTTTGGTCAAGAGCAAAACGTCGGCGTGTGGCACACAAAAAAAAAAAATAAATAAATAAAAAAAAACGAGAACAATTTTTTTTTTCTTTTTTTTTTTAATGAACAATTGGCAGCTGTGATTTTTTTCTTATTGTTGTTGTTATTGTGATTTTGATTTGGATTTTGCCAGCAAAATTTTAATGCGCTGAGACACAGCTCATTAATCATTTCAACTGACTCAGAACTCAAAAACCAAAAACCAAAAAAAAAAAAAAAAAACAACCTGAAAACTACAACAACAACAAAGTGAAATATTTGCTCGATTGCGCGAACATGGCCAAAAAGAAAAAAAAAAAACAAACAAACAAAACGTTAAGAATTCGCAAAATAGTTTTGTAACGCTTTAATTGAATTAATTATAAGAATTTTCAAGTTCTTTGATTTCTGCTATATAAGAGACATATACATACATATGTATATGTATATATACATATATATACTATATATATAATAGCTGCTTCAATTGTTCATTTAGCTGAAATCAAGTTGAATTTTCTATACCCTGCACTCATAGTCTACAACGGCTATATTGACTATGTAAGCATAGCAAATGCATAAAACGCCGCGAAGTAGACGTGACTGAACACATAGACTAGAGCTGCAATAGTAGAGTCTAATGGCGCATATTCACTTTTCGGATGCCCATCTTTCCTTTCCAATAAAAGCCTGGATCTCAGCAACTATAAGTGTCAGCGCCTTCAAATTTGTTGCCAACTGCTAGTATTATATGCAGCCAGCTGAAATTAATTTTGGATTATTGCCATGCCCTTCAACACCTGTAAAAATATCACTTAAATATATAAAATAGCGCATTACAAGCACAAAGCTTAAAGCTAGAATTCTAAATTTTTGTACACTTCAAGTGCAAGCTAATGTCGAAGATCTATGAAAATTGCAAACCAATCGCTAGATAAGCAATAAAGTTATGCAACATTTCATTTTCTAGGGTGTCGGATATTGAGCTTTATTATTTGTTTAATAGTTTTGTTTGTCATTAATTGCGCTTAAATTAATTTAACAAATTTGCCAAAATTTTTAAGTTTAGTTTCCAATAAAAGTTTTTAGTCACAATTTAAGTGAAAAATTCAATAGTTTGACAATGCATTAAAATGATTCATAGCCCCTTTAGAATAACATATGCATTACGACAGATACACTCATACACACACACACACACATGCACACATAGACGTGCAACTCCAGCTTATCTGATGTGCAACAAATCAGTGTGAAAATGAATCTATTTAAATTGTAAGCGCAACAATCGACAACAACAACAATTACGCGGCTGTCAACAGTTATGTAAATAAGTCCTTGTCACACACACACACACACACACACACATAAAGAGAATAGAGTGAAACGCACCTTATCAGCACTCACTGTTAACTTGTCTAACAGCGTCAATGCTTGCTTGCACTTTACTCTTCCAACCTCTGCATTCATTCAATTTCATTCAATTTTATTGTCGCACACTATCTGCGGTTGCTGTGGTTTACGCTGTGCCAGGCAACAAGGGGTTAATGTTAGGGTTAGGTTTGGGTTTAGGTTTGGGTTTGGGTTTGGGGTTAACATAGACTTGCCTGTAATTTATTCTGCTTGAGTTTTCACACTGTAGAAGAAGACAAAAAAAAGAAGGGTTTGCATTTTGTTTCTCTCACTCTCTCTCTCTCTCTCTCTGTTTGTGCTTGTTGCTTTTCATTTACCTTTGATTTGGTTTTTTCTTTCTTGGCATTTGTAAAAAAGAGAGAATACAAAAAAAAAACCGGCTAGAGTTTTTCCTCAAACACTATTGAACAATGACTTTTCTAATTTGAACATCAATTTCGGCTTGTTTCTCTGTGTGCGTGTGTGTGTGTTTTTTTTTATTTATGTATATATTTTTCTACCTGCAGAAGAAAATAAAATAGATCATTGCTTGGGATATTCCGTAGCATACCCTGTTAGCGGTATGTCCAATGGGTATAGCTACAGTGTAAGTGAAAGAGAGAGAGAGAGGGAGAGAGAGAGAGAGAGATAGAAGATATAACATAGACAGGATCAACGGCCGAAAACGATTTGGTCATGTCCGTCAGTTAATTGAGGCAGAAACCTGTTTGATTTTTCTTTTATTTTATTTTATTTTGTCTTAATTTCTCTAACCAACAAAATTTCATTTCATTCTTTTTCTCTTTCTCACTCGCACTTTCGGTTAGCATATGTTTAATGTGTTCTACTCCTGCTATTTGTTTGCCTTGTGGTCGGTCGGTTGGCCGGTCTTTGGCTCGTTTCTCTTATTAGCATCAACTCATCCGTTAATGTGAGAGAGCGCCGCCTGTCCTACGTATTCTTCTTCTTTCATTTCCTTGTATTCCTTATTATTATTATTATTATTTTTATTATATTGCTTAAAGGTTCTTTGTTCTTTTATCTTTATATGCATGCGTGTGTCTGTGTCTGCATGTTTATGTAAATGTAACTTTAAACAGTTTTTTTTTTTAATGGGCTGCAAAACCATTATTTAAAAGTGTTAAAAATAACATTTTAATTCTCATGCATAGTTTTAACATAGTCAAATGTAAACAGTAATGTAATGCTGTTAACTTAACAGCTGTTAAACAGACAGCTGATTTTACACATAGAAATCAAAATTAACAACAAGAATTGAATTAATAATTTTATATGTATATGTAAATGAAATGAATTTCTTAAAAATTTACTGAGTATTTTATAGTCATCACTTAAGTAATGCTTAATTTTTATCATAATCATTATTGCTGAACTACCCTTGGCGCGGCTTCCTTCCCACTGACATAGAGATGGAAAGTGCTACGCGTATTGCGTTGCTGCGAGCTGCGTTCCATGTGTGTGTGTGTGTGTGTGTGTCTGCGCATTTCTGTTGTTTTGTTTTGCTTTGTGTTGCGTCTCGTTGTTGACAATCATAATTATCTTTAATTTTAGAAAAAAAAAAACAACGCAGAACAAGTATGAAATGTCTACAAAGCGATCGCACTGTATGATATCTCACACACATGCACACACACACACACACACATGCACATACATATACCTGGTGAACTGCGCTGCCGCTGCGCAGTACAATATTCATCTGTCTGTTATCTTACATCTACGGCAATATGTTAAGATACCCCATTCGCCGCAATACACAAAGGGTATTAAAAAAAAAAAACAATAAAGGAAAAGAAAAAAACTGCAGTAAAGAAAAAAAAAATTAATGTGGTTGGGGAAAAGTTCTCATGATCCCAACATGTACATGCATGCGTTTCATAGGCAATGGTAGCTCTGCTGTTGCCGTCTCTTTCCAACATGCAGTCATGGCCCCCTTTGCAGACAGACAACGCAACAGCGACGCAGCGCTGCAACGCAATGCAAACGCAGCACGCAAATAAAAAGCGAAATTATATGAATGAATGAAAGAACGCAACGCAGAGTTAAAAGTTATTTATTTTTCTATGCAGCTGTATTTGTGTCTTTCACACAACAATGAGCAATGTGAATAACAATGTGCTGTACCTGTAGCTTAGTTTTGATTTCTTACTTACCAAGTTACACAGCTTCCGATAATAAACTACTCGCGCTCTCTCTCTCTTGCTTTCGCTCTTGCTCTGGGTCTGCTGTTATATGGGTTAGTTCAACAACAGTCAGCAGCATATACATATATTTGTAGAGTTAACATCTCAATGCAGCTTAAGCAGAGGATGCACCTGTAATACGCACATACAGAGACACAAACATTGACCTGTTGTAACAGTGCTGTAACAATGTCTTTAACATAACAATATGCGCACTGTAAATATGTACAGATGTATGTATGACTGTCTGTAATTAACAGCAGAGTATAACAGTTGGTCAGCTGTGAGCACAGACTCCCCGACATTAACTATAATAATTTCAACAACTACAACTTCAGGTGTCAGTTTCCCAGGTCTAGATCTTAAATGCCAAGGACTATGCATTATATTGCAGACCCACAACAATGATTGCGCCTCATTTTTACCTTTCATTAGGGCTGCACTTTGCATTTGCCGACAACGGCAACGGCGATGCCGATGCCGATGTCAACGCCTCTGCGCAGGCGTCCCCGGTAGGCAGTACAATGAAAGAGTCTGAAAACAATTCAACTGTAGCCACAAAACTCGAAAGTAAAAACAAACGTAAAGTAAAATAACAAAAAAAAATAAAAGAGAAACACACACACACATACATACATGCATACGTACAGACACACAAACACAAGCACACTTAATATGCAGACACATTAACGAGCACATGTAGAAGAGATGCAGCAGCAGCCAGCAACAGCAGCAGAAGCAAAAGCAGAAGCAGCAAGAGCTGAGCACAAAACAACAGATGCAATAATTTCCGGTGCCCCGCTATTGTTCTCAATCAGCTAACGCCATCTCTTGCTAAGCCACACTGACTGCTGCTGCTGGCTCCCTCTCTCACTCTCTCTCTGTTGCTCCCTCTCGCGTTCCATTTCAAACATCAGTTTTTTTTGCAGTTCTTTACTTACACTCTCGCTTATATTATAAACTCTCGCGCTTGCTGCTGCTGCTGTTGTTGTTGTTGTTGTTTTTCTTTATGCGGGTGGTGTGCGTCAGCAACAGCGACAGCTTTGGCTCAATCTCAATTGTCGATCAACACAAATACGAATTATGGAGAAACAAAAACGGAACCGCGGCAACCTATCGATGGCGGGCTTCAGACTAAGACAAATATACATATGTACATACATATGTATGAATATATGTATGTATGTATATGTATGTATGTACATAAAGTAAGAGCCAAGATCAAGACCAAGATCCTAAGTCCAAATACACAATTGCTGCTCTTTAAATGGGCAAAACACAAAACAAAAACAACAACAAGCAGACCTTTTTTTTTGCGTCATCGCTTCAAAAAAAAAATATATGTATGTATGTATGTTTGTACAAGTGAATGAATATATGTACATACATATGTATGTTTGTATGTATGTGTGTATGTATTTGTGCAGTGTATTGTGAGTTCTTGTCAAACAGGAATATTGAGATGAAAATGTATTTGAAATCAGCATTTGCTCAATCTCAACGCCGCTACAACTTATTTTTTGCAGTCACAGCTAGTAAATGTACACACATACATACATACATATATACATACATTCATATATACATACATACATGCATACATACATACATACATACATACATACATACATACATACATACATACATACATACATACATACATACATACATACATACATACATACATACATACATACATACATACATACATACATACATACATACATACATACATTGTATATATGTACATAGTTCATTAGTTCAACTGCAAAGTAAAATGTTATGTAAATAAAATGTAAAGTTGACTGCTTACAAAAACAAAGTGAGAATGAAACAGTCAATTGTATGAAACACACACACATGCACATACATACACAGGCATATGTATGTACATATGTATGTAAATTTACAGACAATATGCAGACTATTTTTGCACTAGTTTAAAAATAGAAATTTGGAAACTCTACACAATTGCTTACTGGTCAACTCTCTCTCTCTCTCTCTCTCTCTCTCTTTCTCTCTCTCACTCACTCTCCATGTGTATGCATGTGTGAGTGTGTGGCCTAATGTATCCCGTCGAGCTTGAAATGTTCAATAGGCGCCTAGAAGTATTTTAATAATACAAACACACACATGTTTGCCGTATGTGTGTGCGTGTGTGTGTAAAATGCACTTACATATTCTAGTAGACTAATTATAAAATTTCATAGCTGCATAGCAATACTCTACAATATTTGTTATACATTTTGCTTAAGTTTACATATGGACGCCTTATGCAAATTCCGAGCTAAACAAATAAACAATATTTACATATACATATATAATAAAATATTTATAAAAATAAACAAATTAAATGCAGATGCATATAAATCTTTGATTATAGAATATATAAAAATAGCTTAAATACTTGGAATATCTGGCAAAGTGAACCGTTAGAATAATAAATACTTTTAACAACAATTAATAAATAAAAGTTATTGTCGAACGGACGGACGCATTTCGCATTCGCTTTGCTGCCAAATACAAAGATTTGCGCACACATCTACACACACACACACACACACATACATACATACATATGTAAATTGCATTGCATTGATACACGCGCAAGCGACGCCGCTGCGCTGTCGCTGGCATAAAGTTCAACATCCACTTGTAATAATTATTTTTTATTTATTTATTTATTTTATTTTTTTGTTTAATCAATGCATAAAATTTACATATACATATTAAGATTAATTAAAAATCAGCATCAATTTTTTTTCTGACATTTCATCAGATTTTTATATATTTTTTTTTAAATAAATATTTTATTCTTTTTTTTTAATAAAAAAAAAAAGGACAACTGCGTCTATTCTAATAATATCACAGTTGCTGTTGTTGCTATTGTTGCTGGCGCCGCGGCATTGCTCTCACAGAGAAAGAGAGAGAGCGCTCGCCACTGTTAAGTTAACAGGCGCTGTGAGAACGAAAAATTGTTAAATGCTGCACAGCTCATTTGAGTAACGAACAGCTCTCTTGAGTCTGTTACAGATAGTTAAGGTTAACAGCTTCTGCTAAATAACAGAACAGTGTTATTTCTGAAGTCGAAGCGTGTAGACGTGCGGTCGCTATACAATATTTAACAACTAAGTCAAATATTTCGATTTTAATTCAAAGTTACAATTTCGAATTGAATACAAAAAAAAAACAAATAATAAATATTAAAGTAAAATAAAATAAATAAAACATTTGTTGTCTATTAATTCGTACGACTACGAAATTATTTTTAACATTTTTGTTTTGCGATTATTAATACTAAAAGTATTTCCAACAAGTGCTTGGACGCGTGTGTTTTTCAAAACTAAAGAATTGTTTTGTGAGTTTGTCTTATTTTTTTTTCTGTTGATTTTTGCTCTGTCTGCTGCGGTCGGTCTTCGTCTCCTGCCATAAGGTGTTTAGCAAACGCAAAAGCAGACGCGCCGCCAAATAGAGCAACAAGTGCAAAGTCAAAACGACAGTTGAAATAAAGGGAATGTTGTGTGCTGTGTAAAAAGTTAAAAAGCTGTGAAGCGCCAAGCAAATGCAAATGTTCTAAGCACAAGTAACAAAAAATAAAAAAACAACTGCAATAAACAAAAGAAAGTAAGAAGAAGAATAAAAAAAAAAACAAACACAAAGCTAAATCGCAGCAACTGTTGCCCCACTGGTAGTTGGTAGAAAAAGAACAAAATTGCAGCAGCAGCTGTCAAAGCAAAAATAAGTAAAAAGCAAAACGTCAAAAAATAAAAGTGCAGTGACTTTACCTTCATAAAATAAATACAAGCAACAACAACAACAAAAAAAAAATCAAAACCAAAAACCAAAAAGAAAAGAAATTATAAAATAAAATAAAGAGAAGAAGAAAAAGAAAAACATACACAATTATCATCATCATCGTCTCGTCAACATTCATATTGTGATCGTAAGAGACAGATAGAGCGAGAGCAATAGAAGTGATAGAGATAAAAACAGAGAGACAGAGAACGCAGCGGCGGCAACAGCAGTAAAGAGAACAGTAAAAAGGTAAAAAAAAACCATAAAGAATACAAATTAATTTATATTTTATTTTATATTCTTATTGTAGTTGCTATTCTCTTATTATTGTTTTTTCTTGTTGTCAAATAATAATAAATTTGATACATTTGCGCTGCAATGCAATTTCGTTTTGTATTTCATATTGGGAACAGTAGAATTGGAACAGTTAATATTTCACTTGTTACTTTACCGAAACAGACAAATACATAAAAAAAAATAAAATAAAATTATGATTGCCAACAGTTGAAAACAGAAAAAGTAAAATGAACTTGATTTTCAGTTATCTGCATAAATCAAATAAATAAATTTTAGAGAAACATAGAAAAAAAAAAACAAAAATAATTGAATTCAATTATATTTTTGTATTGGAGAAATTATTGATGATATTTAAAGAAAAATTAAATGAAATTCTCATTGCATTTGCTTAGTGTTCCACATTCCGAACACATGTGCATATGCGTGTATGTGTGTGTGTGTGTGTGTTTCTCTGTTTTGTGCTTCTGTGATTTCTGTTCCGTTTGTCCGGCGGTCCTGTGTTTGATTCATTTAATATTGTAATTTTTTGTTTTTTGTTTTTGGTTTTGTAAGTTTCCCATTCTCCCAATTTTCCAGTTCCCATTCTTCGCCGTTTGCCGTTTGTCGTTCTTAAAGGTTTCGTTTCTTTTATTTTTATTTGTATTTTTTTTTTGTGTGTGTGTAAAACGAACGAAAATTTATTAAAAATTCAACACGCAGTTGTATTTAAATTTTGGGTTTGCATTCGCGGTTCTTGGAACTATTTGTACTTGTGCACGAGAACCAAAAAAAAAAAAAAAACAACAGCAAACGACAATAAAATATACAAAAAAAAAAAAAAAAAAAACAAAAACAAAAAAAAACATTGCAAAGCAAAAGTAGAAGGAGAAGAAGTTAAGAAGAAATTGTCGATAACAAAAAAAAAAAAAAATCAAATCATGTTTAGCTGTATGTGTGTTTGCTGCATGTCAAACTGCATTTTGGGACGAACTCTCTTTAAGCTGCCGTATATTTTCTTTAGTTGCCTTTTATTTCCACCGATTGTTGTGCACTTGGTTTTTTTTTTTGTTTTTGTGTAAGTTCGAACCGAAACTGAAACTGGGCAGCGGCAGCACGAAGTGTAGCCCCGGGCAATACCAAGAAGACCAAAACTAAAATCAAAACCAAAACCAAGACCAAGACCAAGACCAAGACCATGGTCTCACACATACATGAACATACATACAGTCTACAGTCATAGGCTCTGTGTATTTCGACTGTATTTCAGAGCCAGGTTCAAAACGATACGAATCTAAAGCTCAAGTCTCAATTTTTTGAATCGTATCAAGTGCGCTTTGTGCCGCTTTCAGTTCTGGCCTCCAGCGCCTACAATAACAACAACAACAACAAGAACAACAATTACAGCAACAGCAACGCAGGCGAACTCGAATCTCATCTTCGTCTTGATAGAAGATGAAGCCAAAACACGAAGCCAAAGCCAAAGCTAAAGCTAAAGCTATGTTAAAGCCGAAGCCAAAAGCCAAAAGCCTGAACTCGAAACTTACTCAAAGACACAGCAAAAATGAAATCTCAATATTCATAAGTACAAGTGCATGAATATGTATAAAAATGTATGTATGTTCATACATACATATATGTATATATGTATGTGTATGTATAAATATTATGCAGTACTCCAATTACCTTTACCATGGGCATTACTTCAAGTATTTGAGAACTCTTTCATAATGTTACGCTACGCATTTTAGCCATTGGCAACTCTTATAAAATTCAATGGATGTTATAAATGATGTAAACTTAAAAATATATAATTGCTTATATAAATACATAGAATATACAAACATACACAATATTACATACATATGTACATCATAGTATATAAATATATTATCACATTACTTATATTACATACATACATCATATTACATAGATAGATCATATTACACACATACATCATATTGCACACATACATAAAATACATTATATTACATATACATCACATTACATACATACATCATATTACATACATACATACATACATACATCACATCACATACATATGTCATATTACATACATTACATCATATTACATTAATGAATTACATCATTCATACATATGTACATCACATTAGATATCTATACATATGTCTAGCGCATCCTGGCGTTGATCATTTGGTTTTTTCCAGCGATATGAAATTTGCCATGCGCTGCGCATTTGCATATTGCAAATGTTGCAACATCTGTACATATGTATGTACATAACTGAGCTGTATGTGGCACACTACATATATTGATGCTGAGTTCATGCTGTGCTGTGACATGCTGCAGGTAGCAATAACAAATAATAACAACAACAACAACAACAACATATAGTAAAAGTAGAAGGAAATGTACTATATGAATTTTGCCTGGCGTGGTATAACCGTCATGCTGCATGCCACACGCTTGAGCAACAAGCTGAAATTTTGACTGATTTGATGCGAATGCTGCTGGGTTAGGAACCGAAAGGGATACGCAGAGAGAGAGAGAGAGGGAGAGAAAGAGAGTGTGAAGCGAGAAGAATAAAAAAAAGGGACAAATTTGGCTTGATAGCAGAGTGAAAGAGGTAGAAAAAGTGAACAAGAGGCAACAAAACATACAAATACATATGTATATGTATATGTATATGTATATGTATATGTATATGTATATGTACATACATATGTATATGTATGTATATTTACATAGAGAAACACAAGCGCCTGTCGTTGACAGCAAATTGAGTTATTTTCAAAAACTCAACTACAACAATAACCACAGGAAACAGACAACAAAACATACGCCTGGGACACAGAGAAAGAGCGAGAGAGAGAGAGAGAGAGAGGGAGAGGGAGAGAAGAAGAAAGAGACATAAACACACATACACAGAGATAAACATATGTATGTATGTTTACATAAAATGTATTTACATATGCATACATACATACATACATATGTGCATGTACTTCTATGTACATATGTTTGTTTGTACATAAATAGAAATCATAGCATGATTTTACGGCTAAGTTGCGTCATGTGTTGTCAATTGGCGACAAAAGCAAAAAGAAAGAAAAAATACAACAAAAGAAAAGAAAATAAAATAAAACAACAACAAGAACAAGAACAAGAACGATCCCAAATATTATAGGGAAAAGAAGGAAGAAGTCGTAGAAGATGCAGTAATTGAAGATGAGGATGAAGAAGACATAAGTAGAAGAAGACATAGTACTAAAAAAGCAAAAAGAGAAAAAGCAAAGTACAAATGTTAGTCATAAAAAACGATGTATGAATGTGATGTAATATATATACTTATGTATGAATGTATGAATGTAATATAATGTGATGTAATGTGTGAATGAATATATGAATGTATAATGTATGTATGCGATTTAATGTATGTTAGGTATGTAATTATGTGATGTACTGTATATATGTGATGTAATGTATGTCGGTGATGTAAGAATGTTAATGTATGTATATAATGTAATGTAATTATGTGATGTAATGTATATATGTGATGTAATGTATGTTAGGTGATGTAATTATGTGATGTAATGCATGTATATAATGTAATATATGCAGGTGATATAGTGTATGTATGTGATGTAACGTAATGTATATGTGATCTAATGTGTGATGTAATGTAAAGTGAGTATGAATGTAATGAAACTTTGCCTTTGACATCATGATGTATGTATGTATGTATATATTCATGGTTCTATTATGTATGCATATTTCAGAATGTTATGTACATCTGATGCACAGTGCATGCAATTTTCATGCACTTAGCATTCATCAATTGCACAGCAGCCGCAATTGTAGCTTGTGCACTACAACAAAACAACAACAACAACAACAACAACAGCAAACAGTTAAGCATTAGTAGACAAACAAGAAGAAGAAGAAGCAAAAGAAGAAAGAGATGTGATGATGATGATGAAGAAGAAGAATAAATTATATTGAAGAGTGAAAGCGAAACGCGGCCAAGTAACTAACTAAAATAACTAAAATAACGATGGTACATAACTATTTTCATTTACCAAATAAGCGACAAACAACAAATAAAGAAACAATCAACAAACCGACAGACAGAAAGACAGAAAAAGAGAGTAAGAGTGTGTGTGTGTGTGAGAAAGAGATGGAGAGAGAGAGATACTCAAACATAAGAAGAAAACAAGCAGAAGATTTAATGATTTTAACTAAAACAACAAATTGAGAAGAAAACGAAAGTCTTTGTGCACGAGAAAACAGATGGAGATAGAAAAAAAAGCAAAAAAAACAAACACACACAGACAGCAAGACAGAGACAGCAATATAGATAGAGAGTGAGAGAGAGAGAGAGAGAGAGAGAGCAGTGGGGAAACAAGACCAAGATAACTTGGACAGCAAATGAAATTGAAAAGCTGCGTAGCTGCTGCTGACTGCTGCTGCTGACTGCTAACTGCCACTAAAAACTCCCTTCTACCAAGCACATACCCCTCGTGCCACTCCCCCCTCCCTCCTGTGCAACACATAAGAAAGTGCAATGCCAAGTTTACCTACAGCAAACTACACAAAAAAAAAATTTACTATATATTTTTTTTTTCTTATTTTCTGCTTCTTTTACTGTTTGTTTTATGCTGCTGCTGCTGCTGTTGCTGTTGTTGCTTCTTAGTCTTCTTCACTTTTTTTTTTTTTTTTTTTGGAGCTAATGTTTCTTATGTCGCAGTTACATTGATTAATTTGTTGTTCACGCTGTCGTCATCATCATCTTCATCTCTTCTGTTGTTGTTGTTGTTTTTTCTTTCCTTTTGACAATTTTCAATTTTCATGCCACAGCTCAAATCTCACAAAGCAACCAAAAAAAAAAAAAAAAACAAATGCTCAACCCTTTTCCCCAACTACAACCTCACCCCCCTTCTACAACAAAAAGAAAAGTTCCCCACATATTCCCCCGATGCAATATGTTACGCTGCGTCGTCGTCATCATCGTCATGTGGCATTTGTAATGTTTTGTTTTTAACTCAATTTTTGGTTTCAATTTCAGTTGCATGCAACCAAAATGCATTTTTATGCTTTCAACATATTTCGCTTTAATTATTTTTGTTGCTCGTTGCTCGTTGCTCTTGTTGTTGTTTTTATTTTTCAACTTAATTTCTTGCCGGCCAAATGAAAAAAACATAAAAACAAAAAATTAAAATGTTTAAATGGAAAATTGAAAATGGAAAATGTTTTTTTTTTTTTTTTGTTGTGTTTTTGTTACTTTCAGTTTAAGCGAAACACGAAATTTGGCTATAAAATTAGCATAATTCATTAAACAAATCGAAATTTAATAATGATTAATAACATAAAACAGAAATTTACGCTAGAAAAAAAATAACGCTGTATAAGCTTCAATGAATAGATGCAGGTATATAGATAAATATATGTAGATATCAGATATATATATATATACATTATTTAGACATAATATGCAGCTGAAATTTTGCTTAAACTTTTGAAAAATTATTTAAATTTTAGCTATAGTTTTCACAATGCATAACAAAATGTCTGACAGTTAACATAAAGTATATATGCATATATATATATTCTTGAACAGCAAAAAAATCTCAGTTGATTGTAGCTTAATTTTCAAAATAATTGCATAAAAATTGTCATACATGGCATTTATAACGCTAAGCTGTATATAAATCGCAATGAGTCGAATCGTAGCAATATAACATAGTATCTGTAGCTGTCATAGTAAGAAATGCTTCAAAATTTTGTCTTTCTATAAGCAACATTTATGTTTGTGAAGTTATTCCTTCAAAATTTGAATTTAGAAGAATTTAAGTTATAATTCCTTAAACATATCTGCCAAACTTTGTTCAAATTCTACGACTATATAAATTATAGCTGCCATAGGAACAATCGCTAGTAAAATTAACTTTCTGTATAAGTAACATTTTTCATTTTGTTATGCAATCCATCTGAAAATTGTATAATATTTTTTTTCTTTTTTTTTTTTTTTTTTGCAAATTGCACGACTATAACATATAGAACATAATGGAAAACAATGGAAACAAAAAATAAAATAAATTTTTTTATGACTATGAAATCAGCGTTGAAGTGTATTGGAATTCAAGTATGAAAGAAAAGAAAAGAAATCCAACTATACGAATATTGAGTTATTATTAGTTTTTGTATATATTATATGTATGGGATATACACATATACATATACATATGTATATGTATATACAAAGTAGTTATGTTCAGCTGTCTGTGTGTTTGTGTGTGTGTTTAATTTCATTAGAAACTGTTTACATATTGTGAACTTCCTCGAATACGAAACTCATGTCGATATTTTCATTATTTTTCAGATGTTTTTTGGGGCTACGTTTCATTATTTTTTTTTTTGTTTTTTGTTCTGATTGCATTTTCTTAGAATTAATATTTTTTTTAAGCTTTCAAGAAATGTTTTATGTTTTATATATACAAAAAGACAGAGAGAGAGAGATAGAGGGCGTGTGAGATAGAGTGATGAATTTGAACAAACTAATTATGAAAAGTTTTCATTATGTTTTAAAAGTTGAAACTTGACGCTAAAAGGCAAGCAGCAGCAGCTGTAAAATCCTTGTTGAAATTAACAAATAAATTTTCTATATACAAACATACAGAGAGAGAGAGAGAGAGAGAGAGAGAGAGAGATATACATATAGAAGTGTTGATGCGTTGTGTGTGTGTGTGTTAAACTGTTAATTAGAAAACGATGTACAGTTATTCGTAGCGTGTCTACGTTATTTTGACACTTTGAACTGACCTTGCTGCTGGCTGACTGCCTGCTGCCTGCTGGCTGCCATGCTGACTGCCATGCATGCATTTGGGGGTGGCATTTAAAGGTCAATGGTTAACTGCAACTGCAATTGGAACTGCCATAGTAACTGCAGCTGCAACAGCAATAACAACAACAACAACAATAACAACAGCAGCAGCAGCACCAACAGCAATTATAACAGTAAATATGTAGCGAACGCAACTGTAAACGGCAACTGCTGCTGCTGCTGCTGCTGTCGCTGTTTAAGTGAACTTCAATCAAGTTAATTCTCTCTCTTCCTCTTCCTCTCTCTCTCTCTCTCTCTCTCTCTTTCACACTTGCTAACTATCTGTTGCCGTTTTACAGCCTTTTACTTGAGTTCCATTGGGTTAAGTGCGTTGATGAGCGTGTGTAATGAGCGTTTCGCTGTCTCTTTAAATGATGGCCATGCTGTGGGCTGTGGCAACCTAAGTGGCAGCAGCAGCAGCAGCAGTAGCATCATTGGCATCCGCTTCTATAGAACAATAAAAAGCAAACCCACCCACTCAAACCTCTAACCCCAACCCCATTTCCAATTTCAATACAAATTCCAATTTCAATCGCAAACCTAACCCTAACGCTAAGCTTCTTGTACGTGCGTACGTTCATCACTTAAGTTAAAATGTTGCATGCGGGCGAGCAGATTATATACATGAATATGCTCTCTATATATATATGTATATGTATATGTATGTCTGTGTATATATGTATGATGATATATGTCTACCATATGCCAAACTAAGGCACATTATCATAATATATATGCATGTAGAGCTGAGAACATTTCGGTTTGATTTAACTTAAATTGAATTGAACTTTTATTTGCTTTAGCGCCAGCTAAAAAAAAAAAACGAGATAGACATGCAGGCTGTGATAGAGAGAAAGATAGATAGAGAGAGAGAGAAATATATATATATATATGAAGATATAGATATATATAAAGATATAGATATATATGTAAAGATATATATAGAGACAGAAAAATACAAAATATAAACATATATATATATGTATAAAAAATATAAAAATATATAAAAATAAATATATAATAAAAAAAATATGAAAATATAATAAATATAAAAAGTTTAAAAAATATAAAAAATATAAAAAGTATAAAAAATATAAAAAGTATAAAAAATATAAAAAATATAAAAAATATAAAAAATAATAAAAAATATAAAAAATATAAAAATATTTGAAAAATATAAAAAATATAAAAAATATAAAAAATATAAAAAATATAAAAAATATAAAAAATATAAAAAATATAAAAAATTTAAAAAATATAATAAATATAAAAAATATAAAAAATATAAAAAATATAAAAAATATAAAAAATATAAAAAGTAAAAAAATATAAAAAATATAAAAATATATAAAAATATGAAAATATAATAAATATAAAAAATATAAAAAATATAAAAAATATAAAAAATATAAAAAATATAAAAAATATAAAAAATATAAAAATATATAAAAATATAGACATATATGTAGATACAGTAGAGACAGAGACACTAGCTGATATAAAGCTAAAGATAGACAGAGAGACTGAGATAAATACATAGACTGAGGCAGAGCTAGATATAGATACTGGGAAAGACACAAATGCAGAGATTTACAAACAGACAGACACAGAGTTAGACGCAGCTGTAGAAAAACAAGCAAAGGCAGAGACAGCCACAGAGACAGAGCGACAGACATTGACAGACCCTTTAACGCACACCCAAGAGTCAACAGAGTGAGCAGCAATCCTCGAAGCAACAATTCAACTATTCAGCAACCATAATCAACGTACCATCAGCAAGAGCAGCAACAGCAGCAACAGTAACAGACAGTAGCAGCAGCAGTAGTAGTAGGAGCACCAGCAGCAGCAGCAGTAGTAGGAGCACCAGCAGCAGCAGCACTAGTAGTAGCTAAAGCAACAGTAGCCCCAGCCACACAGTACTCGGTCGACTTGTCGTTGGCCACTTGAGCTCATTAACTTGCAATTTATGTACATTTAGCAGCTCTGCAGCTCTACAGCGCAACCGACCGACCGACCAGCTGCGGGCGCTAGTTATATTGCGACCCTCACGTTGTCATCGTACAGCCAACACTTTGCATATAACTATATATGTCTGTATGTGTGTGTGTGTGTGTGTGTGTGGCAGCATATATACCCTTTGTGCTAATGATGAGGGTATTTTATAATTCGAGCAAAGTTAAATATACATATATATATTTATAATATAGCTAAAGTTTCCGGTTATCAGACTAACAATTTAACCAGCAGATAATCCTTGCTTCTGCTGCTGAGAATCGTAGCTTCTTTGAAGTTAACTTCGTTTTTTTTTTTTATTTTTTTTTTGGTTTTTTTTAAAGGGTATGTAAACTGCTTCAATGCGTTTATAGTCAAGTTTATTCCTGTTTTTGCTTAAAAAGATTTTTATCTCATTTTTATGACAGTTTCGTATACATTAAATACACAGACCAACTGTGAGCAAAAGAAAGAGAGAGCTAGATATACATATATAGAGAGAGAGAGCGATATGATTTTTCATTTGGGAAAATGCAAAAAAAAAAAAATAGTTAACACACACACACTGACACACACACACACACACATGTAACAAACTCTCGAAATGTTTTTTTTATTATTATTATTTTTTTTTTTTTGGCCAACACGTAAAACGATTTGAAGTTTTATTTGCAACACTTTTTTTTTGCTGTGTATACCCTGTAATGATGTAGCATAAAATTGTGCATATATATTCATGGCAAATATAAAAAACAGTGAAATATATAATAATATTATATATTTTTATAAGAATTTTTTTTCCCCTACATAGTTTTCTTATACGTTTTTTTTTTTGCTTGTCACATTTTGAAGGAGCTGACTTTCTGCAAGGTATTTGCTAGTTTTGACAGTTTTGGCCAAGACAACAAAAAAAAAAAAAAAAAAAATTGATAGTATTTTAACGACGTGTTGCTGCTGCGCATTTTGGCAGTTGCTTTTAATACTAACACTCTTGGACTCAAGTTAACAACAACAGCAACAACAACAGCAGCAGCAGAGGCAGCATGAAACAACAAGCAGAAAGAGTTTTGAATCTTTTTTTCCTTGTAGCGTGTTGACACTTTGCTAGAGTTCACACACGACATCATCGTCATCTTCATCGCCATCAGCCATCAGGCATCGCCTTCGCCATCATAATCATCGTTGTTGTAGTCGTAGTCGTAGTCGTCATCGTCATCATCATCATCATCATCATAGTCAACGCTATCGTCATCGCCTTCCTCATTGCGCTTGTCAACATTTTGGAGTCGTTTTTCATGTGTGTTTTCTTGTTTGTTGTTTTGTTGCTCTTTTCTTTTGTTTTGTTTTGCTTTTTGTTTGTTTTTATTTCTTTTATTTTATTTTATTTTTATTTTTATTTTTATTTTTTTTGTTTTTTTTTTTTTAATTTATTTATTTTTATTTCATTTTTGGCAGCTTGTGAACTTTTGCATCATCAATCATGCGCCTCGTTGTCGACCATAGGCGATTACAGATTTACGTGGCAAGTTGTATGAGGGGGGATGGGTTGGGAGATGGAGAGAGGTTGAAATGTCAAAGAGAACACAAAAGATTAACTATATGTAGTATATATGCAGCAGCAGCAGCAAGTCGAAGTTTACATACTCTGCCAGACTTATAATACTCTGTGATATTGCTATGAATTTTCAATGAACTTTAAACTTTTCAATGTGCTGAACTTTAGATTCTTTAGACTTCATTATGCCATAAAGACTATAAAACAAAATATATTAAAATTTTCAATGCCACAACAGTGTTACATTTAATATCACATAATTAATAATACTCTATGTAAAAAAAAAAAAAAAGAGAATAACAAAAAATGAAAATGAAAATGAAAAAGTTCGCAGTTCATTTGTTCATTTTGTTTCTCATATTAATCAGCCTGTCGTCAAAGTCATCACTTTATATACTATGTATGTTTTAACTGAAGAAGAGAGTACACACACTCTGTCAATGTATGACATAAATAATGCACTCAATCATCATTATTATCATTATCATCATCATCATTATTATCATGAACATTGTCATTGTTGTATGTTATGTACGACAAGTATGTCGTTCAAGTTATTTTCCTGTATTCATTGAAAATTAATGAACAAATCGCATGCATTATTAGCATTATATTCTTCTTCTTAATTGTTACTTGTTACTTGTAACTTGAACAAATGAAACAAATCATTAAACATGCTACATATATACATATTTATTATATGTACACATGCATATACATATGTATTCATGAACAAAAGAATAATAACAACTTATAATCTATTATATATGTACATATATATTCTTTATCAGTCTAGCAGTATATCATATTATATTATATATTATATTGCATACATGGAATACATATGTATATGCATGTGTACATATAATAAATATGTATATATGTAGCATGTTTAATGATTTGTTTCATTTGTTCAAGTTACAAGTAACAAGTAACAATTAAGAAGAAGAATATAATGCTAATAATGCATGCGATTTGTTCATTAATTTTCAATGAATACAGGAAAATAACTTGAACGACATACTTGTCGTACATAACATACAACAATGACAATGTTCATGATAATAATGATGATGATGATAATGATAATAATGATGATTGAGTGCATTATTTATGTCATACATTGACAGAGTGTGTGTACTCTCTTCTTCAGTTAAAACATACATAGTATATAAAGTGATGACTTTGACGACAGGCTGATTAATATGAGAAACAAAATGAACAAATGAACTGCGAACTTTTTCATTTTCATTTTCATTTTTTGTTATTCTCTTTTTTTTTTTTTACATAGAGTATTATTAATTATGTGATATTAAATGTAACACTGTTGTGGCATTGAAAATTTTAATATATTTTGTTTTATAGTCTTTATGGCATAATGAAGTCTAAAGAATCTAAAGTTCAGCACATTGAAAAGTTTAAAGTTCATTGAAAATTCATAGCAATATCGCAGAGTATTAAAAGTCTGGCAGAGTATGTAAACTTCGACTTGCTGCTGCTGCTGCATATATACTACATATAGTTAATCTTTTGTGTTCTCTTTGACATTTCAACCTCTCTCCATCTCCCAACCCATCCCCCCTCATACAACTTGCCACGTAAATCTGTAATCGCCTATGGTCGACAACGAGGCGCATGATTGATGATGCAAAAGTTCACAAGCTGCCAAAAATGAAATAAAAATAAATAAATTAAAAAAAAAACAAACAAAAAATAAAAATAAAAATAAAAATAAAATAAAATAAAAGAAATAAAAACAAACAAAAAGCAAAACAAAACAAAAGAAAAGAGCAACAAAACAACAAACAAGAAAACACACATGAAAAACGACTCCAAAATGTTGACAAGCGCAATGAGGAAGGCGATGACGATAGCGTTGACTATGATGATGATGATGATGATGACGATGACGACTACGACTACGACTACAACAACGATGATTATGATGGCGAAGGCGATGCCTGATGGCGATGAAGATGACGATGATGTCGTGTGTGAACTCTAGCAAAGTGTCAACACGCTACAAGGAAAAAAAGATTCAAAACTCTTTCTGCTTGTTGTTTCATGCTGCCTCTGCTGCTGCTGTTGTTGTTGCTGTTGTTGTTAACTTGAGTCCAAGAGTGTTAGTATTAAAAGCAACTGCCAAAATGCGCAGCAGCAACACGTCGTTAAAATACTATCAATTTTTTTTTTTTTTTTTTTTTGTTGTCTTGGCCAAGACTGTCAAAACTAGCAAATACCTTGCAGAAAGTCAGCTCCTTCAAAATGTGACAAGCATACAAATTAAACGTATAAGAAAACTATGTAGGGGAAAAAAATTCTTAAAAAAATATATAATATTATTATATATTTTGCTGTTTTTTATATTTGCCATGAATATATATGCACAATTTTATGCTACAGCATTACAGGGTATACACAGCAAAAAAAAAGTGTTGCAAATAAAACTTCAAATCGTTTTACGTGTTGGCCAAAAAAAAAAAAATAATAATAATAAAAAAAACATTTCGAGAGTTTGTTACATGTGTGTGTGTGTGTGTGTGTGTTAACTATTTTTTTTTTTTTGCATTTTCCCAAATGAAAAATCATATCGCTCTCTCTCTCATATATGATATCTAGCTCTCTCTTTCTTTTGCTCACAGTTGGTCTGTGTATTTAATGTATACGAAACTGTCATAAAAATGAGATAAAAATCTTTTTAAGCAAAAACAGGAATAAACTTGACTATAAACGCATTGAAGCAGTTTACATACCCTTTAAAAAAAACCAAAAAAAAAATAAAAAAAAAAAACGAAGTTAACTTCAAAGAAGCTACGATTCTCAGCAGCAGAAGCAAGGATTATCTGCTGGTTAAATTGTTAGTCTGATAACCGGAAACTTTAGCTATATTATAAATATATATATGTATATTTAACTTTGCTCGAATTATAAAATACCCTCATCATTAGCACAAAGGGTATATATGCTGCCACACACACACACACACACACATACAGACATATATAGTTATATGCAAAGTGTTGGCTGTACGATGACAACGTGAGGGTCGCAATATAACTAGCGCCCGCAGCTGGTCGGTCGGTCGGTTGCGCTGTAGAGCTGCAGAGCTGCTAAATGTACATAAATTGCAAGTTAATGAGCTCAAGTGGCCAACGACAAGTCGACCGAGTACTGTGTGGCTGGGGCTACTGTTGCTTTAGCTACTACTAGTGCTGCTGCTGCTGGTGCTCCTACTACTACTGCTGCTGCTGCTACTGTCTGTTACTGTTGCTGCTGTTGCTGCTCTTGCTGATGGTACGTTGATTATGGTTGCTGAATAGTTGAATTGTTGCTTCGAGGATTGCTGCTCACTCTGTTGACTCTTGGGTGTGCGTTAAAGGGTCTGTCAATGTCTGTCGCTCTGTCTCTGTGGCTGTCTCTGCCTTTGCTTGTTTTTCTACAGCTGCGTCTAACTCTGTGTCTGTCTGTTTGTAAATCTCTGCATTTATGTCTTTCCCAGTATCTATATCTAGCTCTGCCTCAGTCTATGTATTTATCTCAGTCTCTCTGTCTATCTTTAGCTTTATATCAGCTAGTGTCTCTGTCTCTACTGTATCTACATATATGTCTATATTTTTATATATTTTTATATTTTTTATATTTTTTATATTTTTTATATTTTTTATATTTTTTATATTTTTTATATTTTTTATATTTATTATATTTTCATATTTTTACATATTTTTATATTTTTTATATTTTTTTACTTTTTATATTTTTTATATTTTTTATATTTTTTATATTTTTTATATTTTTTATATTTATTATATTTTTTAAACTTTTTATATTTTTTATATTTTTTATATTTTTTATATTTTTTATATTTTTTATATTTTTTATATTTTTTATATTTTTTAAATTTTTTATATTTTTTATATTTTTTATATTTTTTATATTTTTTATATTTTTTATATTTTTTATATTTTTTATATTTTTTATATTTTTTATATTTTTTATATTTTTTAAACTTTTTATATTTATTATATTTTCATATTTTTTTTATTATATATTTATTTTTATATATTTTTATATTTTTTATACATATATATATGTTTATATTTTGTATTTTTCTGTCTCTATATATATCTTTACATATATATCTATATCTTTATATATATCTATATCTTCATATATATATATATATATATTTCTCTCTCTCTCTATCTATCTTTCTCTCTATCACAGCCTGCATGTCTATCTCGTTTTTTTTTTTAGCTGGCGCTAAAGCAAATAAAAGTTCAATTCAATTTAAGTTAAATCAAACCGAAATGTTCTCAGCTCTACATGCATATATATTATGATAATGTGCCTTAGTTTGGCATATGGTAGACATATATACATACATATATATAGTACACAGATACATATACATATACATATATATATAGAGAGCATATCATGTATATAATCTGCTCGCCCGCATGCAACATTTTAACTTAAGTGATGAACGTACACACGTCAAGAAGCTCATCATTTAAAGAGACAGCGAAACGCTCATTACACACGCTCATCAACGCACTTAACCCAATGGAACTCAAGTAAAAGGCTGTAAAACGGCAACAGATAGTTAGCAAGTGTGAAAGAGAGAGAGAGAGAGAGGAAGAGAGGAAGAGAAAGAGAGAGAATTAACTTGATTGAAGTTCACTTAAACAGC
>JBAMBR010003823.1:0-28250 GCA_037044475.1 Zaprionus obscuricornis
CATGCGCCACATGACCACAGGCTATAACTCATACCCTTAGCTCTCTCTCTCTCTCTCTCTCTCTCTCTTTCTGTTCTTTTTCTCTGTGCTGTTTCCTTTGACTCTTCATCCTTATGCAACACCTTCTACCCGTCCATTGTCCTACTGTTAGCAGCACTTGGCGTCATTTTTCGGCGTCAACTTTACTACGCCCGTTCATTCATTCACTTGTCACACAGTTCACACATGCACACACACACACACACACATGATCCTCTTTCTTTCTCTCTGCCGCTGCCTCTGTCTCTTTTACTCTTTAGCTTTTTGATGCCTGCTGCAACGTTTTCAATGTCACTTTGTCAACTTATTGTTTCGTTTGCCAAACCAAAGCCCAGCGACTATATAAAGTAATCGAAAAAAAAAAGAAAAAAAAATGAAAGAAATTGATTATCAACTGATGTCGAAGACTGCATACGCTAACAGTGTTGCAAAATGCTCGAACAAATTTTTAAAAAAAAATTTTGACTAATTTTCTTGAAATTTTTTTTGCATTTTTTTTAGCATTACTTTATAATTTATAGTATTTTTTTTAAAACTGCCCAGAAAGAAAATAGTGTTGCAAAATGCTCGAAAAAAATTTTAAAAATTATTTTAGCATGTTCTGACATTTTGTAGTATAACATTTGAATTTTTAGTATTTTTTAATAATGGCAAAAAAAAAAATTTAAAAATAAAAATAAATAAATGCATTTTCTTCATTTGTTCACTTCTTTTTTTTAGTATTTTTAATATAAAAATTTTAGTATTCTTTCCAGAAAGAAAATAGTGTTGCAAAATGAAAAATTTTTAAAAATCATTTTGGCATGTTGTGATATTTTTTGCATTTTTTAGTATAAAATTTGAATTTTTAGTATTTTTTTAATACTGCCAAAAAAAAAACAAAATTAAAAAATAAAAATAAATAAATGCATTTTCTTCATTTGTTTACTTCTTTTTTTTTAGTATTTTTAATATACAAATTTTAGTATTTTCTTAATACTGTAAATAGTATTAAAAATAAAAGAATTTACTGTAGAATGAAAATTGCTCAAAAACTTGCTAACTTTTTTATATTCTAACATTTTGTTATTGTAAATTTTTCAATAGTTGCACTTTTTTTTTTCTCCTTATGCTAGAGTTATCGCCAGAGATTGAGGCAATATGGAAAAATACCAAAAAAAAAAAAAAAAAAAAAATACTAAGAAAAAATCTTCAAAATACGAAAATACGTTGGCCAAAAAGTAGGAAAAAAAAGAAGGAAAAACACAAACATAGAAAACAACAATGTGAATGCGAATGTGAATGTGAATGTGAATGTGAAGTAAACAGCTTTTGGGGGCATGTTTCTATTGTTGTTTGCCCTTTTTGTCGCCTTTTGTGTGACACTAACACACTATGTGTGAGGGAGAGAGAGAGAGAGAGAGAGAACACGTACACACATGCTGCATGTTAGTTTTTGGACTTTTTTGTTTGCAGCAGCGGCTCGCATTGTAGAAGAAGAAGCAGAGTGTAAAGTGCAAGTTGGCAGCTTGGCCGCTTCCGTTTCCGCTTTAGTTTTGGCAACGCTGCCAGCGGCAACAACAGCAGCAGCAGCAGCAGCAGCAGCAGCAATAGCAATACCAGTAGCAAAGCCGTGCAACATCAGTTGACTTTACACAAACAGAAAGAATGAGTGAGCGGGTGTGCGAGAGAGAGAGAGAGAGAGGAGAAGGGAAAGAGACACGTTTGTAGCGACATTTGGTTTCTTGTTGCCTAATTTTTTTTTTTTTTTTTTTTTGCCATTCCCCAAAATCATGACAAAAGTTGTTGCCACAGGTTGTTATTGTTGTTTGCTGCTACTGCTGCTGCTGCTATCTGCCAGCACAACTGCAATAACAATAATGCCAACAAATATGCAAGTAACAACGGACAAAGTACTGCAAAAAAAAAACAACAACAACAACAACAATAACAACCGCAATATCAATAGTCAACGGTAGCAAAAATAGCAAGAGCAACAATAACAACAAACAACAAGAAAGAACATGCAATGTGCAAGAATGAACAAGTAATACTTAGTAACAAGCAAGCATTGGAAAATCTTTATAAATGTCGAACTTTTTATACACTAGCAAATCAATTGGTATTGCACTAAAAATAGTAGTAGATTTAGGAGTAGATATTCTAGGTGTAAGCAATAGTATTAAAAGTATTTATTTAATAAGTTTGTAATAGAAATAGTAGTAAAAAATTAGTATTAGAAATATATAGTTGTCAAAATAATAAAAGATATAACAGTAGAAATATTATTGAAATAGTAGAAATACTAGTAAAAGTAGTAATATCAATAATAGAAAGTGTAGTAAAATCAGCAGTAGAAATAGTAGTAAAAATAGTGATAATTAGTAGTAGCAGTAGTAGTTGAAATAATTATAAAAGTAGTAATAAAAATAGCAGTAATAGTAGTAGAATTCAGTAGTAGAATTTAATAGTCGAATTTAGTAGTAGAATTTAGTAATAGAATTTAGTGGTAGAATTTAGTAGTAGAATTTAGTTGTAGAATTTAGTAGTAGAATTTAATAGTAGAATTTGTAGTAGTAAGAAATTAGTAGTAGAATGTAGTAGAATTTAATAGTCGAATTTAGTAGTAGAATTTAGTAATAGAATTTAGTGGTAGAATTTAGTAGTAGAATTTAGTTGTAGAATTTAGTAGTAGAATTTAATAGTAGAATTTAGTAGTAAAAATTAGTAGTAGAATTTAGTAGTAGAATTTAGTGGTAGAATTTAGTAGTAGAATTTAGTAGTAGAATTTAGTAGTAGAATTTAGTAGTAGAATTTATTAGTAGAATTCAGTAGTAAGAATTTAGTAGTAGAATTTAGTAGTAGAATTTAGTAGTAGAATTTATTAGTAGAATTTAGTAGTAGAATTTGGTATTAGAATTTAGTAGTAAAAATTAGTAGTAGACTTTAGTAGTAGAATTTGGTAGTAGAATTTAGTAGTAAAAATTAGTAGTAGAATTTATTAGTAGAATTTAGTAGTAGAATTTATTAGTAGAATTTAGTAGTAGAATTTAGTAGTAGAATTTAGTAGTAGAATTTAGTTGTAGAATTTATTAGTAGAATTTAGTAGTAGAATTTAGTAGTAAGAATTTAGTAGTAGAATTTAGTAGTAGAATTTAGTAGTAGAATTTAGTTGTAGAATTTAGTAGTAGAATTTAATAGTAGAATTTAGTAGTAAAAATTAGTAGTAGAATTTAGTAGTAGAATTTAGTAGTAGAATTTAGTAGTAGAATTTAGTAGTAGAATTTAGTAGTAGAATTTAGTAGTAGAATTTAGTAGTATAATTTAGTAGTAGAATTTAGTAGTAGAATTTAGTTGTAGAATTTATTCGTAGAATTTAGTAGTAGAATTTAGTAGTAAGAATTTAGTAGTAGAATTTAGTAGTAGAATTTAGTAGTAGAATTTAGTTGTAGAATTTAGTAGTAGAATTTAATAGTAGAATTTAGTAGTAGAATTTATTAGTAGAATTTAGTAGTAGAATTTAGTAGTAGAATTTAGTAGTAGAATTTAGTTGTAGAATTTATTAGTAGAATTTAATAGTAGAATTTAGTAGTAAAAATTAGTAGTAGAATTTAGTAGTAGAATTTAGTAGTAGAATTTAGTAGTAGAATTTATTAGTAGAATTTAGTTGTAGAATTTATTAGTAGAATTTAGTAGTAGAATTTAGTAGTAAGAATTTAGTAGTAGAATTTAGTAGTAGAATTTAGTAGTAGAATTTAGTTGTAGAATTTAGTAATAGAATTTAATAGTAGAATTTAGTAGTAAAAATTAGTAGTAGAATTTAGTAGTAGAATTTATTAGTAGAATTCAGTAGTAAGAATTTGGTAGTAGAATTTAGTAGTAGAATTTAGTAGTAGAATTTAGTAGTAGAATTTAGTAGTAGAATTTAGTAGTAGAATTTAGTTGTAGAATTTATTAGTAGAATTTAATAGTAGAATTTAGTAGTAAAAATTAGTAGTAGAATTTAGTAGTAGAATTTAGTAGTAGAATTTAGTAGTAGAATTTATTAGTAGAATTTAGTTGTAGAATTTATTAGTAGAATTTAGTAGTAGAATTTAGTAGTAAGAATTTAGTAGTAGAATTTAGTAGTAGAATTTAGTAGTAGAATTTAGTTGTAGAATTTAGTAATAGAATTTAATAGTAGAATTTAGTAGTAAAAATTAGTAGTAGAATTTAGTAGTAGAATTTATTAGTAGAATTCAGTAGTAAGAATTTGGTAGTAGAATTTAGTAGTAGAATTTAGTAGTAGAATTTAGTAGTAAAAATTAGTAGTAGAATTTAGTAGTAGAATTTAGTAGTAGAATTTAGTAGTTAAATAGTTATTAGTAATATTATTTGGCAGTAGAATTTAGTAGTAGAACTTAGTATTAATATTTAGTAGTAGAATTAACTAACAGAATTTATATAAAACCTTGGTACATATAGCCGTCAAATTAAGTAGTAGTAGTAGTAGTAGTAGTAGTAGTAGTAGTAGTATTTGATAATAAGCAGTTGAAGTACTATATGATATCTCATCAAAGAGATTAAGCCATGACTTATTCCATAAGTCAACAATATAAAGACGTTAAAAATATCTCTGTCTGTCTGTCTGTCTGTTTGTCCGTCTATCAAGCATCTGTCAGATATAACACAATTATAATATGCAAAAAACAAAGAGCAGCAAAAACTTTACTATATACAAATGAGAAAAACTTTAAATCTTATTCTTGTTTTTCTTATTGTTGTTGTTGTTGTTTTTTTTTTTTTATTTTTTTTTTTTTTGCTAGTCTTTTACCTGCTGGTAATTTGAAGAGAAATACTTTTTAAAGGCATTTTGCAGCTGCTTTTAATGTTTTGCAAATTGCCAGTGACAGTAAGCAAGAAGATGAAGATGAGTAAATGAGAGAGAGAGAGAGAGAGCAAGAGAGAAAGAGAATGAAATGAAAACCAGTGAAGAAGAGTGATAAAGAAAGTAAGAAAGAGAGAGATAAATAGAGAGAGTGAGAGTTAAGAGCAAAGCAATTGCTGTTTTAATACCCTTGTGAAAGTTTATTTGATGTTTATTAAGACATGTGTTTGGTAAAACTGTGCGGGCAGAACTGACAACTGTATTTGCATTTACAGTTTAAAAAGGTTACATAAGTTAGAACTTACTTTCAACTGAATTTTAGTTCAATTTAAAGTAAAAGACTTTTGCATATGAAGTAGCTAAAAAAAATAGCAAATTTTTAATTAATTTTACAACAACAAAAACTTTACAAAACTATGAATATTTAGTTTTATATTTAATATTTTTCATAATATTTTGAAAATGTTTAAAATTTAAATATAGTAACATTCTAATAATCAAGCTACCCGCTTAACATAGCACACATTATACGAGGCATACAAAGAAAAAGAAAAAAAAGGAAACACGATACTTTTCGCTGTATTTTCTTGATTTTAAATGTTGTTTCTCTGTGCAAGCAAAGAGAGAGAGGAAGAGAGAGAGAGAGAGAGAAGTAGCTGGCACGGCAAAAGGTAAAGTCTGGTAATTGGCTGCTGCTTGCCAATAAAAGCCAAACTTGCCGCAGCCACCAAGTCAAAGCTAAAGCCAAAGCCAAACCCAACATCAGGGCCAACAAAAAAATTAAGAAAAAAAAAATAAATAAAATAAGCATCAAGGCAACAGCAGCAGTAGCGGCTGCCTTTAAAAATGGCGTCGTAGCTTTTTGCCACAGACAGACAGACAGAAAAAGTATGCAATGCAATTATCATAACCATTATGGCAGCCTCTCTTTGTGCGTAGTTCATAGACAGAGCCTCAATGTGTGTGTGCGAGTGAGATAGACAAATGTAGAGCAAAATGTTGTTGTTGTTTTTGCTGGTTTTTGTTGGTTTGGGGAATATAAAATCATTTGACTTTTGGGAATATTTAAGGCAACAAAGTTCAAGTTCTTAATAATACCCGAATGGCTACCAGACAGACTTCTTATATATACGCATACGTCTGCGTAGCAAATAAAAGTTCTTATGATGCTACTGCTGCTGCTGCTGCTGCCACAGTTGGAAGAAGCCTCTGTGTGTGTTTGTTTTGAAGATAACAAAAAAAATCTAATTTTATAGTAAAATTTGAATTTTTTTTTTTTGTGAAAAAAAATTAAAATATTTTTGTTTACACACAAAACACATGAGTTTTACACTTCTATGTCACTACATTTCACATGTATAACTTGTCAACAATTTTTTTTTTTTAATTTTAGTTATATGCACATTTAATTTTCTTTCAATTTTATTATAAAAAAAAAAAAATAAATAAATCAATTTTGTAAACACATGAGTTTGTCACTATTTTGTCACTAGATTTTTCACGTGCATAAAAATTTTGTACAACATGCGCAAATCACTTGCTTTAGTTTTTCAGAAAAAAAAAATTTTTTTTTTTGTTTTTTTTTATACCCATGAGTTATACACTATTTTGTCACTACAATTCTCATGCATGATATATTGAAAATTATTTAATAGAAAAAAAAAAATTTTTTTTTGTTTCTGAGCTGATAAAAAAAAAAGAAAAGATTTTTCATTTGTCACTACAATTTTCATGTGCTGTTGCGCCGCTGGGTGCATTATTTTTACCAATCATTTAACACAGTTTGCCTTATCTTAAATCTTTGGGCAGCGGCAGCGGCAGCGGCAGCTTCATTGAAGCTTGCTTAAATGAATTATGTGCTGTTAAATGGATTTCACTCGAGGTGCTATAAATACAGCGCATCGATTGCCTTGTAATTGTCATAATTAACTGACACGAGACGCTGACCATGGCAAACACACACACACACACACACACAGAGAGAGTGAGTGAGAAAGATTGTGTTATATATATATATAAACACACAGAAAGTGTGAGAGACAGAGACAGATGTACAATCACTCGACGTGTGGCTATCAATGTTTACTTAAGACAAAAGGCTTACGCTGCGTATACGCAATATTTGCATACGCCCCGCATTAAGCAATTTTGTCCTAGGGAAATTTAATTATTTTTCAATCAACAAACACAGCGTCGTCCCTTCGGCACACACACACACACACACACACACATGAAAATACATTTGTATTTACTTTGAGCTTGGCACAACCAAATTTAATGACAGCTTTGTGACAAAGAGCTGCAGGTGTTGCAACAACAACAAGAACAGAGTACAAAAAAATACAAAAAAAAAAAAAAGCAACAACAACAAGAAAAATAAACCAAAAAATGTAGTTGAACGACATCAACAAGAGTGTGCAGAAAGCGTATGTATGCCAGTGAGTGTGCAAGTGAGACAGATACAGATGCAGAGAGAGAGCGAGAGAGATGAATATAGAGATAGTGTGTTGTGTTTGTTGCATGGGTAACTGTGATGCTGCTGCTGCTGTTGCTGCTGCTGCTGCTGCATTTTCATTTCGTTAAGCAACAAAACTTTCAACTGACAGTTCTTGTATCTTCTCCCTTCTCTTCACACTCTCTCAACTATCCATCGTTCGTATCCGTTTGCTTTTCCCCTTACCCTTTCATTTTCCCACCCCCACTTTTCCCACCCAACTGACATTTTAATTAAATCCCTAAACGAGTGAGATACGCTTCACTTTTCTATGCATCTGAGCTGAGCTGAGCTGTGCTGAGTTTTTGTTCCACTCTTGTTATTATATTGCAAGCTGTTGCTGCTGCTATTGTTGTTGCGCTATATATACATATGTATGGTATATGTATGTATGTGGCACATCATATACTGTTACTGCTTGCTTTTGCTTCCATTGTCTACCAATTGAATTGAACAGCAATGTCGAAACTCAATGTTGACTTACAACTCTTAATTTCTAGGCTCAACGAACAAAATATCAAATAAAATTTTGCGTACAAAATTTTACATCTGAAAAAAAAAAAATTTCTTTTAATTTTCGTATAGACTGTAATTCAATTAGTCAACATGATTTTACAACAATGATTTCATATAAACATTTTTAGCCTTTAAACTTTGATACATTTTAAAGGAAATTTCAAATACATTTTTTTTTTTATTTTCAATTATTTTTTTGTAAAACAATTTCATTAAAGTTTGGCGTAATTAAAAATTTTAAATTTATTATATTTTTATTTTATTTTTTGGCTTTAATAAAAAAAAATAAATCTTTAAATTATTAAATATTTAAAGACCCAAATTAGAAATATTTAACAAAAGTTTTTGTTATAATTTAAGAACTTTTATTTATTTATTATTTTATTCATTTTTGCCCATACAAAAAATTACAAAATTACTTTAAAAATTTGTATAAACTATTTGAAAACATTTTGAAATATTTTAAGCAATTTTCATGGATTTTTTTTTTTTTTATTTTCAATTATTTTTTTGTGAAAGAATTACATTAAAGTTTGGCATAATTAAAAATTTTATTATATTTTTATTTTACTTTTTGGCTTTTGGCTAAAAAAAATATCTTTAAATTATTAAATATTTAATGACACAAATTAGAAATATTTAACAAAAATTTTTGATATAATTTAAGAAATTTTATTTATTTATTATTTTATTTTTTATTTTTGATTCATTTTCGCCCATAAAAAAAATTATAAATTACTTTAAAAATTTTTTAAAAAATATTTAAAGACATTTTGAAATATTTTAAGCAATTTTCATTATTTTATTTGTCTTTGTTTATTTTTTTTTTATTTTGATATTTAAATAATTTTCAAAAATTTTTAATTTTTTAAATAAATGTTGAAATACATAAAGAAATTTTAAAATATTTTAAAGAAATTTAATGTGTGTTTTCTTTATTTCCTTTTCTTGTTTATTTCCATTTTCATATGTTAAAAATAAATTTTGCAATTTCTATAAAAAAAAATTATAAGTTACTTAAAATTTTTTTTTTTAAATATTTGAAAACGTTTTAAAATATTTTAAACAATTTTCATGATTTTATTTGTCTTTGTTTTTTATTTATTTTTATTTAATATTTTTTTTAAAGTAAATTTTCAAAAGTTTTACAAAAATGTTAATATATTTCAAGAAATTTTAAAATATTTTATTTTTTATTTTTGATTAAATTTCGTCTTCAATCGTCAACAAGTTCCATAAAAAAAAATTATAAATTACTTTAAAAATTTGTATAAAATATTTGAAAACATTTTAAAATATTTTAAGCAATTTTCATGATTTTATTTGTCTTTGTTTTTTATTTATTTTTATTTAATATTTTTTTTTAAAGTAAATTTTCAAAAGTTTTACAATTTTCAAAAAAACTGTTGAAATACTTAAAGAAATTTAAAATATTATAAATAAATTTAATGTATGTTTTTTTTTTATTTTCTCTTTTTGTTTATTTCCGCTTTCAAATGTTAAAAAATAAATTTCTTGGAAAGTGCGAATTTCACGCGCTACCGCAACAAAAAAAAAAAAAAAAAAAAAACACATGTCGTGAGAGTCAGCGATAATTGTTGCAATTGTTGTATGTTTCGTGTAAAAATGCATTTAATATAGTTGAAAAACATATTTTTTAGACATTTTACGATATGATAAACACAAAAGTAATGAACAACTTGATCAATTGCCTGATAAAATTCCTTGTTGTGTTTCGCCAGAAAATAACAAAAAAAAAAGCGAGACGAAAAAATGAAAAAAAAAGATTCACAAAAAAAAAAAAGTATATATATATATAGAAAACATGTTTACCCAAAGTTGAAGTTGTTGCTGTTGTTGTTGTTGATGATGATGATGATGATGATAAATAATCATAATAATAATAATAATCATAATGATAGCATATAAAAACAATATGAGGCCAAAAGGTTTCTTCTACTTCTACTTTTAGCTACTTTTGCTGCTGCTGCTGCTGCTTTTGTTGTTGTTGCTGCTTTGCTACAGTTTCTGCTGCCAAAAAAAAAAAGGGTTTCACATCCAACACACACAGTTTCAGATACATCTTTGTGGCATAATTCATATTTTGTGGCAACACTTTTTGAAATGTTTATTTATTGGCAGCAGCAATCGTTGCCGTTTCTCACTCTTTCAATTTCTTTTACACTGTTTGAGTTTTCAGTTTTCAGTTTTCAGTCTTCAGTTTTTTAGTAACCTTAACAAATATTGTTATCAAAACAAGTTTGCAAAAAAAGAAAAAGAAAAAGAAAAAACTGTAGGCAAAACGTGTCGTTGTTTGTTAGCAAAGTTTCTATGACTTCATCATCATTATTATCATTATCATTATCATTATTTTTATTATTATTATTATTATTATTATTATTATTATGATTATCATTAGAAGCATCTGCATTATGATTATCATTGTACATCATCATGTTCATCATCATCATCAATGTCCAAATATGAAAGCATGGCAAAAGTCTTTTAGCAGGTTTAATGTAAAGTCCATGCTGCAAAATAAATACCCTGTAAATATAACTAGTATATAATGAAGCATATATGTATGTATAAATTACAAATTTTTATGCTTAAATAATTTTTGTTTAATTTTCTTAAGCATTTTATCAATTTATTTTCAATACATTAACTCAAAAGTTCATTGAGCGAATGAACTTGGCGAATAAATTTCGCGCTAAAGTCAGCAAGAAAAAAAAAAATCTCATATGTAAACTGACAGACAGACAGACAGACAGACAACATAAGTTGTTATTACTCTCTCTGATAAGGCAGAGAGACAGACAGACAGACAGACAAGCATAGCTTTTTGCTATATAATTAATGAGCTTTATTTTGTTGTTAGTTGTAATTTGCATACAGACACACACACACACACACACACACACATACACAGCGTAGTATGTACAAGTCGTTGACTTTTTATCCTTTTTTTTACTCTCTGTTTTTTTTTTTTTTATTCTGTTACTGCTTTTGTTTGGCCCACATATACAACACATTTTGGCATATCGTTAATGCTTTTGGCCTCGTCGTCTATGTGCTATCGTTGTGTGTCTGCGTGTCTCCTTGTCTACTTGTCAGCCACGCCCAGCATCTTTAACCCATCCAAGCAAGCAACCAGCCAAGCATCATCATCATCATCAACATCATCCAAAACAACAATCGCAACCAACCAAGCAAGCATTCATCTAACTGTGAGGCTGCTACTGCCACTGCTGCTGCTGCCACTGCTGCTGATGCTACTACTACTGCCACTGCTGCTGCTACTGGTACTGCTGCTTTGTGCGTTTGTTTGTGCTACTGGGCACATCAATTTCTTGTCTAAAGGCATTTGCCCCCTACAACGCACATTTCCACCCTTCCTCTCTCTCTCTCTGTCTCTCTCTCTCTCTCTCACACACACACACTTTCTAACGCACACGAACCGACGTACTACGGACATGATGTCGCCTCTTCAGCATATATATGTACATATATTCGTAAGCGAGTTGTACACAAAGCGAGGGCTGCATACAATAACAAATAAAAGAGTTAAAATTATCCATTTTTTTTTTTACAATTTAGCTTCATTATTTTAGTCTAATTTGATTTTGCTTGAATTTTCACTTTGAATATGGCGTCCCTAAGCTTGGATTAGCTGTTTTTCAAATCGTTAGCGCATTTTTTTCATAGTCTAAGTTATTTTTCGACAAATTACTTAGAAGATGCCTCAAACATAGTTTGGATATGGCGTCCCTAAGTTTAGATTGGTGAAATTTCCTATTGTAAACTCCAGTTTTTTGATAGCCAATGTCAATTTTCAACAAGTTTCTTACATGATTCCTATAAAATAGTTCGATTCGCAGGACACTACATTTTGGATATGGCGTCCCTTAGCTTGCATTAGTTGTATTTCAAATAGTAAGCGCAATTTTTTCATAGTCTAAGTTATTTTTCGACAAATTACTTAGAATATGCCTAAAACGTAGTTAGTCAAAGACATTTTTTGGACAAGGTTCTTGGAAGATGCCTAAAACATAGTTCGGATATGGCGTCCCTAAGCTTAGATTGATGAAATTTCTTATCGTAAATTCCAGTTTTTTGATAGCCAAAGTCAATTTTCAACAAGTTCCTATAAAATAGTCCGATTCGCAGGGAACTACAGTTTGGATGTGACGTCCCTAAGCTTGGATTAGCTGTATTTCAAATCGTTAGCGTAATTTTTTCATAGTCTAAGGCATTTTTTGGATAAGTTACTTGGAAGATGCCTAAAACATAGTTTGGATATGGCGTCCCTAAGTTTAGATTGATGAAATTTCTTATCGTAGATTACAGTTTTTTGATAGCCAAAGTCAATTTTCAACAAGTTTCTTACATGATTCCTATAAAATAGTTCGATTCGCAGGAAACTACAGCTTGGATATGGCGTCCCTAAGCTTGGATTGACGGAATTTTTTTTATCGTTTTAAAATTTTTTCATAATCAAAGTAAATTTTCGATAGACTGCTTATAAGATTCCTAAAAAATAATTCGATTCGCAGGAAATTACAGTTTGGATATGGCGTCCCTAAGTTTAAATTGGCTGAAATTTTTTATCGTTAGCTTAAGTTTTTTATAGTCAAAGACAATTTTCGACAGATTGCTTAGTAGATATCTAAAAAATATCGTAATTACATTCGCAGAAAACTCAAGGTTGCATATGGCGTTCCTAAGTTTGGATAAGCTTAATTCCAAATTAATAGCTCAAGATTTTTCATAGTGAAATTTTCAAGTGAAATTTCAATACATTATTTCTATAGTTCTACAAGAGATAGCACTGCCATATATAAATATAACGTGAATATGACAAGCATAAGTTTGGATTGGCAGAGTTTCAATATTCGGGAAATTATTACTAAGATTTTGATAGAAAAATAGGATTAAAAAAAATAAAAATGCTCAATTTTCAACTGAAAGTTTGTCTATGTATAATTACAAACACATCGAAGTCTTATTTGTGGTAGCCCTGGCATAAGTCGCAGACATGTTGGCCTCAATCAAACCTCATGCAGCGCACCACAAGGCATCACAGTGCGTATGAGTATTTTGGCGCAATTTATATTGCTTTCAACGAGTCTTTGTATATGTATGTATGTGTTGATATGTGTATGAGTAAGTGTGTGTGTGTGTTTGTTAGCTGCTGTTTGACTTTGGTTGACTGCCCGTCGGGCTGAATGTGGCTGCTTTAGTCGTCTCAACTTGGCCATTTGTTGGGACTATGTTTGCCTTGTCTGTTGGCTTGTTTGTTGGTTTGACGCCCAAAAATTTCAGCTCAGCACAGCTCAACTCAACGCACAACGCACAACGTACAACACATAGCACATAGCACACAGCACACAGCAGCAGCAAAACGCAACTCAACGCACAGTTCTCAGATCAACTCAAACTCAACTCTTTTTTTTTTTTGGCCGCTCAACTTGGCCAATGTCAAGACAGCACTTGCTGCAAATCAATCGTGACATGAGAGAGAGAGGGAGCGAGAGACGGAGTGGAAAGGGAGGCAAACAAAAAAACGGGGGGGAAAAAAGCTGGAAAGAACGAAAGATTGGTAAGCGACAGAAGCCAGGAGATTGTGTGCTATGTGTGCTGTGGGGCGTATGCGTAATATTGAAACAGTTGAAACTTTTGTGCCGCCGCACAGTGAAGATGCACAATGATTTTTATTAATTATGCATGAATTTCAAATAAAATAAATATAAATAATATATAAATTTCTAAAAATAATTAATTTTAAATATAAATTTAGAATATATAAAAATAAAAAAATATATATATATAATATTTAATAAAAAATAAATATAATTATAAAAAATATTTAAAATATATTAAAGTAAATAAATAAAATAAAAAAGTAGTTCAATTTTTTTTTAAAAACAAATTGTTCGGTACATTTTTGGGAAAAAATAATAAAAATTAAAAATTAATTATATTTTTATTATATTTTTTAATTCAGAAATATTGTTCAAATTTTTTTTTTTGGAAATTCGCTCAATTATTTGATTGAAAATTATTCGAAAAACTTTTTAACATTTTTTTTTTTTTTTAAATTATATTATTATTATATTTTTTAATAAAGAAATATTATTCAAGATTTTTTTTTTGGAAATTTGGTCAAATTTTTGGAATTTTTTTTTAAAAAGAACAACAAAATTTTTTAATTACATTTTTTTATTCAGAAATATTATTAATATTATTTTTTTATGAATTTTTATGGAAAAAATATTTATGAATTTTCATGGAAAGAATTTTAATAAATTTTTATGGAAAAATATTTTAAGAAATTTATAGAAAAAAATTTTTTTTTTCGAGTTTTTGGTGGAAAAATTGATCAGAAAATTTGTTTTTATGGAAAGAATTTTTAGAAATTTTTATGGAAAAAAATTTATTAAAAAATATTTTTTTTTTTTTTTGAGTTTTTGGTGGAAAAATTGATCAGAAAATTGAAAAAATTTTGTTTTGAAATTCTCGGAAATTTTTTGTTAAATAAAAACATAACAATAATTATATTATATAAAAAGTAAACTATAATTTATATATTTTATATTGAACATTGAAATATAATATTTTCCTAACCAAAATTTAGGTAGTTTTAAACCACTGTAAAGCTTTGTCGTGTCGACTGATGAAGGCACCGATAATGACGTTTGCTGCTGCCACACTTGACTATAATTTAGCCATCTTTGTTGTTGCCACTATTGTTGTTGTCGTTATTGTTGTTGTTATTGTTGTTGCTAGAATATTTACGACACAAACTTTGAGCCACTCTTACTCTGTCCATCAAGCTCTCTCTGCATCCTCCACCATCCACCATTCACCGTCCCCCACAAGTTTTGGCTTTGTTCCCATACTCATACCAAAAAATGTTAGGCTATCCCTTGTCGGAGAGTCTTGCCATGGCTTGTCACCCAGCTTAACCAGTTCACAACATTTAAGTGCAAATATTTGCTTGCTTAAAGTTTTAATTTGATTTCATTGCTAATTCATTGGAAGTTGTCTGGACCTTTGGTTAACCCTTTTGCTTATCAACTCTCCACTTGATGCTCTCTCTCTCTCTCTCTCTCAATGTCAGAACAAAGGATTAGTGAGTGCAAGAGAGTGAGGATGGCAGAGAGACTTTGCAGTTGACTAGTTAGTGCAATTATTTGCCACAAAATTTATTTGCTAATTTTGCACAAAATTGATTATAATTGCATAATTTGCATACACTGCACGAAATTAACATGAAGTTTTCGTTTTTATTTTTATTTTTATTTTTCCTTTTTCACTTGAATGGACAATGAGAAAAACTAGAAGAAGCAGCAGCAGCAGCAGCATAGAGAAATGAACGACAGAAGGTAAAGTGAGAGAGAAAAGTTTGCAGCAAGTACATGAAAATTAGCCTTGTGGCTTGAGTTTCGTGTGACATTAAATTTACTCAAGCAACACACAGGAGACACGCAAAGCAAAATAGTAGCAGCAATACACACACACACACACACACACAGACATACACACATGCATGGCATACACAGAGTATGATATGTGACTGTGAAAACAAAGTGCGAATTCAGCAAAAAGTCATCAAGTTTTGCTGCGCTGCTTTCATAACAATTGTTCAGTCCCAAAAAAAAAAAACAACTAAGAAAATTACAATTGCAGTTATGCACGACTACAAGATACTCTGTAACAATGTGCTATAAAAAATCATTGACTAAACTCAAACAGTTCAAAAAGTTAAACCCAATGAGTGAAGGGTATACAAAAAAAAAAAAAAGGGTGTCGTCCCTGGCATTGGAGTTGAAATTAAGGATTGCAGATGTGTGTGTGTGTATTTGATATATATATGTGTGTGAGAGAGAGAGAGTGAGAGTAGAGAGACTTTGGGCGCTTTTAGGCCATAATTCTTATTATTCGTAGGGAAGAGAACATTGTTTTTGATTTGCGATGCGGCACACGTTTCATTTTTATTGACCAAGTTGGGGCCGCGTTTATTGCCGCATAATTGAGTAAATATTATGAATGAAACTGATAATCTTTAGCCATTTACCATTTGATTCCCAATGTTTATATACGGTTTTTTCTACTACTGCATGACTGAGTGTTTGTTCTCTCTCTCTCTATCTCTCTCTCTCTCTCTCTCTGTGTGTGTGCGTGTGTATAAAGTTGATTGACAATGCAAATGGTTACATGTTGAGCATTCTGAAGTAATATATATCTAACATATTTACTATATATAGAATCTACTTTATATGAGTATATGTCTGTGCGTGAGTGTAATTGTGTGTGTGTGTGTGAGAGAGAGATATAAAATAAATAAAAATCGCTTGACGAATAACACAAATCAAGTGTTAAATGCTTCACACTTAAAGTCTGTATGGGAAATATATGAAAAAAATAAAGAATAATTTACAATAAATATAAAATAAATAAAACAAGTAAAAGAAATAAAAATTGTTAAGCCATACAAAGTTATTTAATGAATAATATAAAAATATATATAACATTTTTATATAAAAATCAAATATAAATATATTAAATATAAATATAAATAAAAGGCATAAAATAAATACAAAAAAAATAATAATAATAATAATATAATAAAATTTAATAATTGCTCTAAAAAATGTAAAAAAAAAACTATGTGAGAATTAAAGAAAAGACAACAAAATAATATATATATTTAAATTATATTTAAATTATTTAAATATTTTATATAAAAAATTTGTTACAAATTATATAAAAATTATTTTATATTACAAATTATAAAGAAATCAAATTATATTAAAAATAATTTTATATTATAAATTATATAAAAATTATTTTTAAAAATTATTTATAAAATAGTCTAAAAAAAATGTAAAAAAAAAAACTATGTTAGAATTATAGAAAAGACAACAAAATAATATCTATATTTAAATTTTTATAATAAATATTTTATATACAAATTTTTTAACAAATTAAATAAAAAATATTCTATATTAAATTATATTACAAATTATATAAAAATAAATTTATATTACAAATTATATAAAAATAAATTTATATTACAAATTATATAAAAATAATAAATTTATAAATTATATAAAGATTATTTTTAAAAATTATCTTTAAAAAAGAATTATAGAAAAAAATAATATATATATTTCAATTTTTATAAGTATTTTATGTAAAAATTTTTAAACAAATTAAATAGAAAATATTTTTTATTAAATTTTATTACAAATTAGATAAAAATAATTTTATATTACAAATTATAAAGAAATAAATTTATATTATAAATAATATTAATAATATTACAAATTATATAAAAATAATTTTATATTATAAATTATATAAAAATTATTTTTAAAAATTTTTTAAAAAAAGTCTAAAAAAAATTTAAAAAAAAAACTATGTGAGAAATAAAGAAAAGACAACAAAATAATATATATATTTAAATTTTTATAATAAATATTTTATATAAAAAATTTTTTACAAATTAAATAAAAAATATTTTTATTAAATTATATTACAAATTATATAAAAATAATTTTATATTACAAATTATACAAAAATAAATTTATATTAAAAATTATATAAAAATTATTTGTATAAATTATTTATAAAATAGTTTAAAAAAATTAAAAAAAAAAATTTTAATTTTATAATAAATATTTTATATAAAAAATTTGTTACAAATTAAATAAAAGATATTAAATAATATAAAAATTATTTTTAAAAGACATATAAAATGAAAAGAAAAAATATAAAATTTTTAAAAAAAAAGCGAAATAAGAATAAATAAAAAAAACAATACACATTAAGAAAATAAATAAATAAAATTAATAAATGTTACAAGTATTTATAAGTTTTGATATTTAATCATAATTAATAAAAAATCTATTTTAATTTTATTTATATTATATAAATAAATTTCTTAAAAATTTATATTAATTACACAAAAAATTGTAAAATTTTTAATTTATTAAAATAAATTTCGCTTTTTATTTTAACAAATTTTTTCTTTCATTTTTTTTTTTTGCGCTTGAATTGATGTTGAAATTCATTTATTCGTTGAAAATATATAAATTTGACTTTTTGCTTTGTATTTGCTGCTAAATCTAGAAAAAAAAATATATAGCCATATATATTTTTTTTTTTTGGCGTAAGCTATATGAATGTTTGTTGCTTTGGCAATATACTCATAAATTGATTCAATGAATGGCTGACAAAATGCTTTGAATACGATACGAAAAATATACTTGATCTATGCCTTTTGGTTATTATAGACTCGCAGTTATATAACCATAGCTGCTGCTGCTGTTGCTGCTGCTTAGCTGCTGCTGTTGCTATACATATATGTATGTGAACGACAAATACTTTATATTATGCGTTTCCAAGTCGATGAGGGGTGGAATAATGGAGGCGTGTTGCAAAAGAAAGAGGCGGCAAACGGCAAGCGGCAAGCGACGTATATTACGTTGTTTCGCACGCAAGAGACGTGTCCATTTCCGCTGTTTTGTGGCTAAGAGATGGCATCAGATGGCACACCACCTCACACACACACACACACACAGCATAGACATTAAACAAACACATACAGAGAGAGACAGAGTGAGAGTGAGAAAGAGAGAGAGAGAGAGACATATAAAGGAAAACAATGATGATTGAAATGCAGCGTGTAGAATGTTTTGCCAAGCGAAATGCGACCATTTACAGGCAACACACGCAACGGTAAACAGTCACACACACACATATACACACAGTGAAAGTGTGAGCAAGATAGCGCTCATAGGCAAGACACTAGGACTTGACCGACTGTGCCACCTCAATGATTCTTCAGGCTGGCTGGCAGGCAGGCAAAAGCTGCAAGGGGCAAAGGGGGCGTGCAATGAATTGGCAACTGGCGTTAGCCATGTTATCTAATGGGCGTGGCAAAATGTTTGTAGCTACGGCTACGACACAAAAACAAACGAGCGTCATGCGATCCGTTACCACTTCAAAAATGTGTGAATTATTAACTGACTTTGCCACCATAACACACACAGCGAACGAGAGAGAGAGAGAGAGAGAGAGAGAGAGAGAGAGAGAGAGAATAATATTCACACTCTTCTTACGCCCTATGCTCGCTGCAAAGCAATTCACTTGCTTGGCATCTCGAATTAGCCAGGCAATCAAATTATGCAGACACTTGACATTGAGCACCAAAGTCAGAGAAGCAAGCAAACAGCAGCAGTAGGAGGAGTAGCAGGAGTTGAGGTTCAGGGATGTTCAGCTATGTAGAAGATGAAGCTGCTGCTGGCATTGGCAACGTATGCAGGGGTGCGCTGGGTACGCGCACCGTGTCTCGTCATGCCAGAAATGCCAACAACTATTTGCACCCACTTGAGGCAAGCTGTAAGTAGCAGGCAACAGCAGCAGGCAGCAGGCATCAAATGAGCCGCAAGTCGTGGCCATTGCTACAAATGCCAAAAACGGCCCAAACAAATTGTCGACAACGACAACGACAACGATGACGATGACGACGACGACAACAAGCGCAAATAGTCCACAAGAACAACAAGCACTCCCTACCACCTACCTACCCCCCCCCCCCTCCCCCCTCCACGTCCTCCCTTCTGTTGAGTGGCAGTAATATAGCGCACGAAGCATTTTGCCTTAAAATATACTTATCAAAGCAACTTTAGATTCGACATGCAAATGGCGCAAAACTCTCAAAGCGGAAGTAAGCAGAGCAAACAGAGCAATAACTAAAAGCGAACCCAACCGCAATCGCACAGATGATAAACTCCAAAAACTCCAATGGGGCGCGATGGTATAAATGAAAGAGGAGACGCAACAACAGAAATAGCAACCAAATTATTTTTGAGTATTACTTTGATTTTCCCTTTTGTCAATATATAATATTTCAATATTTATATTGTGGCAACAGTAAAATTAAAATATTTTCTAAATAATCAAACATTTTATTTGTCATCAAAATTTAGATGAAAAATTCAGTTTGAAGCAAGTCTTAAAATATTAAAAAAAAATAAATATATATATATATATAAACAAAATAATTTGAAAATAAGAAATTGAGAAAATCTTTGCTAAAAAATATTTATAGAAATTTGGAACAAAAAATATTTAAAAATTGCAAAATAAAAAAAAAAAAAAATTATTAATAAATATTTCACATTTTATTTGTCATCAAAATTAAGATAAAAAATACAATTTGAAACAAGTTTTAAAATATTTAAAAAAGAAAATATAAAAAAAAAATACAATTTGAAGCAAGTCTTAAAATATTTAAAAAAAGAATATACAAAAAAAAAAATAATTTGAAAATAAGAAACTGAGAAAATCTTTGCTAAAAATATTTATTTGGAAAAAAAAATTATTAATAAATATTTCACATTTTATTTGTCACAAAATTTAGATTAAAAATTCAATTTGAACCAATTTTAAAATATTTAAAAAAAAGAATATAAAAACAACAAAATAATTTGAAAATAAGAAACTGAGAAAATCTTTGCTAAAAAATATTTGTACAAATTTCGTACAAAAAATATTTAAACATTTCAAAAAAAAAAAAAAAAAAAAATTATTAATAAATATTTCAGAAAAAAAAATATATTATATATTATTATATTATAAATTAAAATCTCTGGGAAAAATATATATTCTAGGTATTATTTAAATCTAGAAAAAAAATAGATATAAATAAAAGGCGCAAAAAAAAATAACATAAAAATTTAAGGAAGTTATGAACAAATTTATATAAAAATCTCCGAAAAGCAATACAAAAAAAATCCATATATAATTCTAGAAAAATATCTAAAAAAAATAATAATATATAAATAAATGCTTAAAAAGTCTAAGAAATTTTGAATATGGCAAAAAGTAGTAAAAATCTTATACAAACTTATTTTGCAATTGGAGATAAACAAATTTTTATAAATATTTCAGAAAAAATTATATTATCAAATCTTTGGGGAAAAATACAAATGTATATAAATCTCGCAAAAAAAACAAATATTTAATTTAAGGAAAAAATATTTATGTAAAAGTCACAGAAAAAAAGCAAATAACATTAACCTTAAATAAGAAAATAAAAAAGTGTAAGGAAAACCTATAAAGAAAAAACGATATATAATTCTCAGACTATTCGTGAAAAACATCATAAAAATAAGAAATATATAAAAAGACTGAAAAAAAAATTTTTAATAAAAAGAAGAAAACAAAATATTTCAACAAATTTTATATATAAAAAAATATATATATAAAAAATAAAAAAAAAAATTTCAAATGAAAAAAAAATTAATTAAAATTATTTTTTTTTTTAAATTTGTAAAAATTAACAGCAACAATTATTATATAATTGTTTTTTTTAGAGAGCTATAGCTCAAAAAATGTTTATTTATAAATTTAAAAAAAAATCAATGCAAGACATCTTAAAAAAAATATTAATTATATATTTAAAAAAATATATAAAAAAAAATTTTAAATGAAAAAAAAATTAATAAAAATATTTTTTTTTTTTTTAAGTTTGTAAAAATAAACACTAATAATTATTATATCATTTTTTTCTTTTTTTTTTTTTTGGAGATATAGCTCAAAAAATGTTTATTTATAAATTTAAAAAAAAAAATCAATGCAAGACATCCTAAAAAAATATAAAAATATGAATAAAAATCTCATAAAAAAAAAAAATAGCAACAGATAAAAAAAAAAATACAGATGCAAAAGACAGATAGTCAAATAGCTACTTACATATTGAAGATCAGAGATACACAGAGAAATGTAAAGAGAGCTACAGTTACAGAGAATGAATCGCATTGCGCCTGTAAGTATGCTACAAATGTTGTTTAACATTTAAAAAGGAAAGACATCGACAGGAACACGCTGCTGCCCTTTATATAAAAATGAGAAGGAACTGGAAACAGTCTGTGAATTGCTTGCCTCGTTGCCCTGCAACAATAACAAGAAGCAATGGCAACAAATAGCACAAAAAAAAAAAAACGAAAAAAAAAAAGCAGAAACGGAAAGAATTGAAATCTGCAAGCGCCCGCATAATTTGTTTAGCATACGCTACCCTGCCAAAATGCATTATACTTCGGGTAGTTACATTTGCATATGCAACATGCAAAAAAATTTTCATTGACTAACAGTTAGGGTATTTATTAAGTCGTTCATGAATCAAATAACCGGCAAATCTGCAGCCGCGAAACTGTTTTTTTTGAGGTTGTCAACGTTGCTTTGCTTTTTGGTTTTGCGTTGCTTTTGCTTTGCTTTTGGATTGCTTTGCCTTGCGGTTTGGTTCTACCTCGTTCTTCTAGCATTCTTATCAGTTGTACCATTTGTACTCTCTCTCTCTCTCTCTCTCTCTCTCTCTCTCTCTCTCTTTCTCTTTCGCTGTTTGTGTGTGTGTGTGAATGACGCGCTGGGCGCGCTTCCACATCAACGAGCAAAATGCTCTATGAAGTGCGGCATGCGGCATGCGGCAGCCAGGCAGGCAGCACAGCTCACAACTCATTACAATTGCCCAAGATGTGAACGGGAAATGTTGCGGCAAGTGAGCGAACAGTGAGAGAGGAAGAGTAAGCGAGAGTTGAAGTTTATGTTGATGTTGGAAGTTAGAAGAAACGCAGCAGTTGACTGGCAGTGGTAGATGAGGCTGAGCAGGCTGCAGCCGGGTTCAAGTGAAACAGATGAAGTCGGAATTGTTGTTGTAGCTGGCATTGAAGTTAAAGCTAAAGTTGTTGCTGCCGTTGCTGTTGCCATTGCTTCCATTGCCACTGCTTGTTGTCATTCTCATTGGCTCATTTAGCACACGCGACAGTCATAGGGGGAGTTAGGATGGCAGCGACGCAACATCAACATACAGCATCATTTTGTGGCGCCGTCGCGTTCATGACGTCAAACGATTTACTCGCCAAGTTGAACTTTTCTGGCGCGCCAGTTAAGAAATTCTTTAGTTTTTTATTATTATTTTTTTTTATTTTATTTTTTTTTTTTTTTTGGCACACAAATCGCAGCCCAAGTTGATGGTCGCGCGCGCACCTGCAATCGCTAGCTACTATGACACGACCCCCCACGCACCACACACACTCTGTCACCTGTCCCTTTTATTCTTTTTTTGGCTCGTTAGTGTGGCAATTTTTTTATTTTATTTTTTTTTTTTTTTAGTTGCCATGCAACCGCAAAAATTTGCGTGTAAAACAAATTTAATGCGTTTTTTATTTTGTTCTTCATCTTTTTTTCATTTTCATTTTGATTCGTTTTCCACTGCTTTCTCTTCTACTTCAGCTTCTACTTCTACTTCTACTTCTACTTCTACTTCTACTTCTACTTCTACTTCTACTTCTACTTCTACTTCTACTGCTACTTCTACTGCTACCTTCTACTTCTACTTCTACTTCTACTTCTACTTCTACTTCTACTTCTACTTCTACTTCTACTTCTACTTCTACTTCTACTTCTACTTCTACTTCTACTTCTACTTCTACTTCTACTTCTACTTCTACTTCTACTTCTACTTCTACTTCTACTTCTATTTCTACTTCTACTTCTACTTCTACTTCTACTTCTACTTCTACTTCTACTTCTACTTCTACTTCTACTTCTACTTCTACTTCTACTTCTACTTCTACTTCTACTTCTACTTCTACTTCTACTTCTACTTCTACTTCTACTTCTACCTTCTACTTCTACTTCTACTTCTACTTCTACCTCTACTTCTACTTCTACTTCTACTTCTACTTCTACTTCTACTTCTACTTCTACTTCTACTTCTACTTCTACTTCTACTTCTACTTCTACTTCTACTTCTACTTCTACTTCTACTTCTACTTCTACTTCTACTTCTACTTCTACTTCTACTTCTACTTCTACTTCTACTTCTACCTTCTACTTCTACTTCTACTTCTACTTCTACTTCTACTTCTACTTCTACTTCTACTTCTACTTCTAGTTCTAGTTCTACTTCTACTTCTACTTCTACTTCTACTTCTACTTCTACTTCTACTTCTACTTCTACCTCTACTTCTACTTCTACTTCTACTTCTACTTCTACTTCTACTTCTACTTCTACTTCTACTTCTACTTCTACTTCTACTTCTACTTCTACTTCTACTTCTACTTCTACTTCTACTTCTACTTCTACTTCTACTTCTACTTCTACTTCTACTTCTACTTCTACTTCTACTTCTACTTCTACTTCTACTTCTACTTCTACTTCTACTTCTACTTCTACTTCTACTTCTACTTCTACTTCTACTTCTACTTCTACTTCTACTTCTACTTCTACTTCTACTTCTACTTCTACTTCTACTTCTACTTCTACTTCTACTTCTACTTCTACTTCTACTTCTACTTCTACTTCTACTTCTACTTCTACTTCTACTTCTACTTCTACTTCTACTTCTACTTCTACTTCTACTTCTACTTCTACTTCTACTTCTACTTCTACTTCTACTTCTACTTCTACTTCTACTTCTACTTCTACTTCTACTTCTACTTCTACTTCTACTTCTACTTCTACTTCTACTTCTACTTCTACTTCTACTTCTACTTCTACTTCTACTTCTACTTCTACTTCTACTTCTACTTCTACTTCTACTTCTACTTCTACTTCTACTTCTACTTCTACTTCTACATCTACTTCTACTTCTACTTCTACTTCTACTTCTACCCTGCATGCATAGATATTATTTTGGAGGGTATACACGACTAAGAGATACCCTGTAGATGCAATCAATGCTTTTCACAGGCTGGCTACTCGAGCAAACAGATATCCTGCAAGCATAGTTAGAGTTCACATACATACAAACACACACATAGACACACACATGCACAGACATATATCATATATCATATATATCAGAGTACATTGATCCACAGTTGTTGCAATTCATTCGTTTTGCCTTGTGCCTCACACTTTATGCGCGACTCTCACTTTTATTACACACAATTTGTTTTCATTTCGTGCAACAATCAGAGGCATAAAACAACAACAACAACAACAATAAAGACACAGAAATGATGATATTGGAGAAACAGACAGACAACGAATGTGAGTGTGAGTGAGAGAGAGAGAGAGAGAAAGAGAGATAGAGTGAGAATGAGAATCTGAATCCAAATGTGAATACGAATACGTTGAACTGTCGACTGGTAACTGGGGAATGAGGCAGCGTCTCTTGGTATATCAAAAAGTTAAAATGCTGAAACATGACTATGCGCCCCGCATTGTGGCAACTTCCGTAGAAGCGCCAGAAAAAAAAAAAAAAATATATATATATATAAGGCTGCAGGATATGCAGAAATTAAAAAAGTACGAAAATGAAATGAAACCCAAATAAAGTCTTTGCATGCCTGACGCAGCGCATATCATCTATCTACAAGCTAAATCTACCGAATGCCAAATGCTCTACATTCTATTTATTTTTTTTTTTATTTTCCTTAGAAAGAAAAAAAAGTGCACATTGCTTTTAAAATTAAATTTAAATTTAATTAAAATTTAAAAAAAAAAATTATTTAAAAAAAATTTAATTTTTTTTTTTTTTGATATTTTATAAAGCTTTAAAAAAAACGTAGAAATTTTAAAATATTATAGAAAATTTATAAAGCACGCATATTATTATTATTTATTTTTAATATTTTTTATACTATAAAAATATTTAACGAAATTAAATGAAAATTAATACATAAAAATATATATAAAATATAAAAAATATATAAAAATATATTTAAAAAAATTTAAAAAAAAATAAAATGAAATTGTAAAATTTTTTAAATGTTTTATAAAGTGCAAACATATTATTTGATTTTATAAATATTTATACTACAAAAATATTTAACATACAATAAAAATTAATTAATACATAAAAATATATAAAAAAAATATATGAAAAAATAAAAAAAAATTAAAATGAAATTGTAAAATTTTTAAAATATTTTATAAAGTGCGAACATATTATTTGTTTTTATATATTTTATACTACAAAAATATTTAACGAAAATAAATGAAAATTAATACATAAAAATATATATAAAAATATATTTATATAAATATAAAAAAGTTCAAATAAAATTGTAAAATTTTTAAAATATTTTATAAAATGCGAACATATTATTTGTTTTTATATATTTTATACTACAAGAATATTTAAAGAAAATAAATGATAATTAATACATAAATAAAAGCAAAAAAAACACACACAAAATACAAAATAATAACAAAAAAAAAATAAAAAAAAAATGATAAATATAAATATAATATAAACATAACTCAAAAAATTCACTTAAATTATATACAATTTCTCTATGCAATTTTTTTTTTAAATTTCAGCAAATTAAAAGAAAATTTTTTAAAATATACTAAATTTTATAATTTAATAATAATTATCAAAAAAAAAAAAAAATATATATATATATATGTCATAAATAAAAAAAAATAATAATAATAATTAGAATAAAAAAAAAATAAAATATAAATATAAAAAATTATATAATATATTAAATAAATAATATATATAATAAATAAATAAAAATTCAAAAAAAAAAAATAAATAAATTGAATTTTTTTTTTTGGTTTTTTTGTTTTTTCAATAATAAAAGAAAGTTTTCGTAACTGCAGAGAACTGTAAGCTTATAGCATAAATTCGATAAAAATCTCTCTATGCAATATTAAAAAAATTTCAATAAATTTTGCAAATATTGCGTAAATGCTTATGTAATGCGAACTAGCTGACAATATGATCATGCTTCATGCAACACACTCAAAAACAGCTTAAAAAGTCAAAAGACAACTGAGTACAAATAATGCGCACATGTGTGGCATGGGGCTATGGCATGTGCAAAGAGAGAGAGAGAGAGAGAGAGAAAGAGAGAGAGAGAGTTGTGGAAGTAGAATAAAAACAAGTTGCAAGAAGTCGCAGCAATTGAAGGCGCCACAAGGCGTCACAGCGTGCGGAAACGTATAACGCGATACACAATATGCAGCAAGCAGTAAGCAGCCGGCTGCCGGCAGCCAACAAGCAGTTTGTGCTTGTATATATATGTGTGTGTGTGTGTGTGCACTGTTCGAATCTCTCACTCTCTTACTGTCTCTCTCTTTATCTCTTAGTCTGTCTCTATCTTTCTTTATACGTCGCCTTATCTGACAATATCCAAGACTAGGCGCTCGCTCGCTCGCGCGCGCTTCAACATTTCATTTCATAAATTTAGCTCGAAACGCTTGAAGGCATTTTTTTTTTTTTTTTTTTTTTTTTTGGCGGCCTTGTTGCTTAATTCCTTACATATTGCTGCTGCTGTTTCGACTAATGCTGCTGCTGCTGCTATTGCTGCTCTTTGTTCTACTTTGAACGGAAAAGAACTCAAAAAAAAACACACACACACAATGACAAGAAATAGAAGTAGCAGCAGCAGCAGCAGCAAAACAATAAGAAGAAGAAGTAGCAGAAGAAGAAGAGAAAATGCCATGCACGATAAACTTTGTCATGGAGTTTGTTACGAAAGACACACTTGAAAAGCCATTGCCGCTGCCATTGCTGCTGCCATCGACTCTTTTTCACAGACGTTTTCCCATCAAACTTGCCCCAAAAATTGTTTTGTTTTTCTTATTGTTGTCACTCATGTGTTGTTGTTGTATATCTGTAGCTGTAGCTGTATCTGTCCATTTGTCTGTACAGTTCTCTTCATACTATCACATTGCGATTGTCAAGGCTTACGACACAGAGTTGAAAAGCTTCTGTTTTTTTTTTTGTTTTTTTTTTTTATTCTCGAAAACAAAAGCAATAAAAAGCGGAATCTACTTAGACTCTTAAGAATCTATTACACATCGAGAATCAAGTCAAATGAGACACAGCATTAGAGCAACAGAGAGTAGAGAGAGTGAGAGAGAGAGAGAGAGAGAAAGGAAAAGTCTAAACTTTTAACTTGCTCAACGGCAAGTCGACAAAAATTTTCATTTTCATTTTCATTTATATTTTTGTGATTTTTGATTTTGATTTTGATTTTCTCACATATTATTTTGCTTTTTAATATGCTAATTACAAGACAAATGAAAAGTTCGCACAATTCGCTAATTCAAATTAGATAATGTTCATACAATGTAAACACACACACACACACACACAGCCACACACACAGACAGACAAACACATTGTCTTTGAAGCTATTACACTGTTGTTTTTGCATTTGTAAAATTAAATGTATTTTCATTTCATGTTTATGCTGCGCAATTCAACACGCAAAAGAGAATTCATCGAGCGTGTGCAAGGGAGAGATAGAAATAGAGAGATGGAAGAAGCAGCAGCAGCAGGCAAAGAGATAAAATAAGAAGAAGCTGACAGCATTAGA
>JBAMBR010003824.1:0-13338 GCA_037044475.1 Zaprionus obscuricornis
GAATGCAGCCATACTATAGCCAATGGTGAATGCAAGCAGTGCAATGCGTATTATTGTAAAAACTGCTTTCAAAATGTTCATCGACACAGTCGCGTCCTAAAGACACACGTCTTTCAGCGTCTCAACGATTTGAGGTATAATAATAAAACTATACGCATTGGCAAAGATGTGTTTCGTATTCCAATCGTTCCTATGCTATGCAGTACACATAATTTGCCAGCGAATATATTTTGTCAGACGTGCAGGCGCAAAAGCTGCTTGCTATGCGTAAGCAGATATCATACAAATCATGCAACTTGTACATTGGAAGAAGTTGTAAGTGATTTTTTTTTTTTAGTATTTTTTTTTAAATACACTGCAAAATATATGTATATATATTTATGTTATATTTTCTAGAATGCTCCATATGCAAATGAAATACCTGCAACTGTTGAAAGTATTAAGGGAGCACTTCTACTAGTTAATAATTCACAAATGGTAAGTGAAATTTTACTTAATACTTGGAATTTATTTAATTAATTACATATATAAAAAAATGTATATATATTATCTATATATCTAATTGATTTCCCTATAGTTATAGTTTTGATTTACAGTTAGCTATTTACAGTTATCGCTCGCTAAAGAATAATAATTTAGGGCCGTGCACATACAACGAACAACAAAATTTCAAGTTTTACAAGTACAAAGAATTCTCATTATAAATATGGCAAGCATTCTCTACCAGGATATATCATATATATATATCTATATATCTCTGTTTTTCTGTACTTGTTTTTATTCTTGTTCTGTGCTTTCTTTCGTTGTTTCTTCACTGCTTGATGACGCAATGCTGCTTATAGGCATTAGCTGTCCTGTAGCTCCATCTGCTTTAATCTCAATCACTTCCAATTTTTCAACGCTCACTTTTGTTGTCTCTAGTTTCTTTTGTGCGGCAACTGCATTTGTATCTCGTAAGCTTTGTAATTTATCTTCTTCTTCATCACTACTACTACTACTACTGCTACCTGTGGCAGCATCTATATCATATTGTGTTTCTGTCTCCAATTCTAATTCTGGTTCAATATCATCATGCTCAATTTCTGTTGGTCCTGGCGTTGATGATACTACAATTGGTCGATGTCCTAATGTATGTGCCTCATCATGTTCCGTTGATGTTGTTGTTGGTACCATAACTGTTGTTGGTGCCTGTCCATAAGTATCATATGTGCCACGTTCTGATATATCATCAATTTCATCATCAATAAGTAAATTACGTTCGGAACTTTGTTCATAGACTTGTGCATTAATACCGCTACCATGTTTTGTTGTCTCTGGCTTATGATTTTTGGGTAATGCTGATGTTGATGGTACTTCTGGTTTTTCTGTCTGTTGCTTCAATTTACGTTGCTTTTCCAAACGCATTTTTTCTTCCATTTCTTGAAATTTCATTGCCAAATATCTATAACAAAATAAAAGTATGCTGCATATAATTCTCACTGTAGTATTTGATGTGTCACACTTACTTGTCAACAATGGGTCCATTGTAATCCTCGGGAAATTTTGGATTAAAGGGTAATATGTATTTATAGAGACGTTCGTTGAGCACATAAAGTTGCGATGTTGTCGAACATTTCACATTGAACCACCAATCGCAAGTTAAGGCAATCTATAAAGCAAAGATTTTTAAATGGGATTTTTTTTTATAGAAAGAGAGAGAAAGAGAGAGAGAGAGAGAGCGAGAGAGAGTAGACTTACCTGACTAAAGATTGTGCCATTGGGGCATAGAAATGATGCTTTGCCACCATTGAGATCACAATAATGCCAAACTTGACAGTTTGTTTCGGGATCTCCAAAGAATCCTTTGTAACGCTGCTGTGTGCATTCGAAACTTGTTTTCGGAATTTCAGCATAATTTGGATAATCAATGCCAGCGCGTCCTGTTGTGGGTCCTGGATGTTTATCTAGTAAAAAAAATTGGTAATTTTTTTTTAAATAATTTTTTTTTTAAATTTTTAAAATTTTTTTCCTGGATAATAAAAAAAATTAATTTTTTTTTAAATTTTTAAAATAATTTTTTTAAATTTTTTTCCTGGATGTTTATCTCATAAAAAAAATTAGTAATTTTTAATTTTTTAAATTTTTAAAATTATTTTTTTAAATTTTTTTCCTGGATGTTTATCTCATAAAAAAAATTAGTAATTTTTTTTTAAAATTATTTTTTTAATTATTTTTAAACATTTTGTTTGCTCCTGGATGTTTATCTAATAAAAAAATTAGTTTTTTTAATTTTTTAAATTTTTTTTTAAATTTTTAAAATTTTTTTTGGTCCTGGATGTTTATCTAATAAAAAAAAATTAGTAATATATTTTTTTTAATTATTTTTTTTAATTCTTATTTTAAATTTAAAAAAATTTTTTTTTTTAATTTTTATTTTTTTTTAATTCTTATTTAAAATTTAAAAATTTTTTTTTTTTAATTTTTATTTTTTTTTAATTCTTATTTTAAATTAAAAAAAATTTTTTTTTTAAGTTTTTTATTTTTAATATATTTATTTTTTTATAATTTTAAAACTTACTTGGCGCTTTTGATTTAATTAAATCTGCATCAGCTGCATTTGCTGCCACTGTTGGTATGGCAACAGCATGTTGTTGCTCCTCCTCAACATCATCTGTATGATAATCATAGTCATGACTATTGGCATTACTTGTATGTTTCATTTCATGATGTTGCGGCGGATTTGCAACAATTGTTTGTGTCTGCTTCAAATTTTGTAGTATGCGTATTAATGTCTTAATGGAATTATCAATATTATCAGGTGTCAGTGTATGTGGCAAGTGATTACTTGCTTGCAACTTGTGTAATATTTCAGCCAATGATGATGTTCTTATATCTGGCAATTGATCTGCATCAGCAGCAGCAGCAGCAGCTGGAGCATAGACATGACTTGGTCTTGCTGCTGCTGGTGAACTATGCAATGTGCTATGTGGACGTTCGGTTTTATATTTATAGACGGGTTTCAATTTAATTGGTGGCACTGTGGCAACAATTGGTCGTTGTGGTGGCAAATCTGCTGCTGCTGTGGCTACTGCTGTTGCTGTTACTGCTGGTTTGCTGGACACATAGACATATTTGGGCGTTATTTTTACCGTTTCACTGGGCGTAGGCGATGTTATATAGACGGGACGTCGTGTTGCCTTATAGTTGGCAACGGGCGTTACAGGTTGCAAGCGTAATGTTGGCTGTTGCTTATAGAGTACAGGTGCACGTGTTGGTGGCAACAAGTCAGGCAAGCCTGATGGTGGTGCAGCATGCTCTGCATAAGGCGCTGTTGTTGTTACTAGTATATAGGCGTGTTGTGGTGGCTGTGATGGTGCCACATGCGACTGTTGATGTTGCTGCTGCTGCTGTTGCTGTTGCTGCTGCTGTTGCTGTTGCTGTTCATCGTCCAATGATTGACGTGGTCCATCGATAAGATAATCAATAAATTGTGGTGGTGCAACAGAGCTAAGAAAATGCAAAAGCAAAATTTATAAGATAAAAATTGAAATTTCATTTTACATGCAGTTGCTGCAAGTGGCAGGGGTAGGGGGGAGTGTGAGGCGCGCATGAGAAATGAAAGCAGGCAACAACTTACCCGAGCAGCGGCTCTTGTTCATGCAAATGATTCATAAGGGCGCGTAGTGGTATATGCAACACTTGTTGCGATTGTTGTTGTGTTTGTTGTTGTTGTTGTTGTTGCTGTTGTTGTCCATAAAGCGCATTGTAATTGCTGTGTATTGAATGACTGTGATGTGTACTTGGTGGTCGTGGTGGTGGTTGCTGTGGTGCTGTTGTATGCGTATGACTGTGATGCTGCTGATGCTTGCCACTGCCAGCTTTTGTATTACTTTGCGCTGGTGGCAAATCATCAGTTGTTGCTGCAGCAAGATGATATCTATCCGACTGTTGCTGCTGTTGTTGTTGCCGTTGCAATTTCATGCGTTGCTGCAAATACAGCACATATTTCTCCTGCGGTGTCAACTGTTCCTGCTGATGCTGTTGCTGTTGCTGATGCGAATGTTGATGCGATGATGGTGACATGTGAAAATAACTTTCATATTTGCTAACATGCCCAAAACCACTTGGTGGTGATGACTTTTGATGCACAATTAATGAAGTTTTCGACGATGGCGACGAGGAGGATGATGATGTGGCAGTTACTACAGGACTAGAGGATACTAAGCCTGGTTCATTGTAGACAACATTATAGCCAATACTGTGTGGAATGAGGCAATGAAGCACAAGAAGCGTTATCATAAATATTTATTTCTCTATCTCTTTCTCTTTCGCTCTGTATTGCATATTGCTTGCGGCAAATTATAACATGATTTTGCAATTTGAACAATTTACAAGATTGAACACTGTAGTGTCCTTTAAACATTTGTTTCTACCTCCCTCCCCTCCCCCTCTGCCCATTGGCAGCGCCTCAATGAATACATCAAACTGCTCTTCTTACTGTCGTTAAAGACAACCAGCAAATGATTAAGAGTGTGACAGAGGGAGAGAGAGAGAGAGAGAGAGAGCACAATAGTGGCAAGAAGTAGCAGCAGTAGCAGTGTCAGCAGCAGCAGCAATGGCTGCAGAGGTTGAGACACATGCATTAAATGCAATTGATTTCAGCACCCAAGGGCATTGCATGCAATGCATGCACAGCTATATATATAGCTGCAACTCTGCAACCACAACTATAGCTACAACTGCAGCTACAGCAACAGCAACAGCTACTGCCACTGCAACAGTATAATTCTGCATTCTCTCAGCTCAACGCTGCTCGACAATTTTGTTTGCTCTGAATACTTTAAAGTTTCTCTCTTTATATATAATTTTTTTTATATTTATATTGTCGCACAATTAAAGTCAAAGTCTCAGTAATTAAGTTTTTTATAATATTTTTTTTTTTATATGCAATTTAAATTCCTTTTTCATATGCAACGCTTGTAGAACATGATTTATAGTTGTAAAATATTTCGCAAATTTTATTTATATAAAATAAAATAATATAAAATATTTCATTATTTTTTGTTGACTTTGACTGAACAATTTAATATTATTTTATTTTTTATTATATTTAATTTAAAAAAAAAAAATAATTAAAAATAAATTTTATACAATTCATCAACAGATCGTTGCATATGAAAATGAATTTAAAAAAAAAAATTTATTGAAAACTTATTTACAATTTTTCAAATAAAAATTCAATTAAAAAGTAATTAAAAAGTAAAATACTTTCATTTTGAGCATTATTAAAAAATTTATTATATTTATTTTGTGCATTATTTAAATTTTTTTTATTTTATTTTTTGCATTATTTAAATATTTTTTATTATTTTATTTTAAGCATTATTATAAATTTTTTTTTTATTTTATTTTGAGCAACATTAATATTTTTTATTTTATTTTATATTTAGAAAATTTGAAATAATTTTTTATTGCAAATTTGTATAGTGTATTCAATATTCGTGCATATGCAAAAAAATAAATTTGATGAAATTGTTTTTTTATTTTATATTTTTTTTTTTCTAAATTGAAAGTTTTGCAACATTTTGAATTTGTATTCTACATGAAAATCAACAAGAAAAAAAAAACGACAACGAATGGCAACTGGTGGGCGCGCGCATTGATTGTGTGGTTTGAATATTTGAGTAAAATTTTTTTGGGTGGTGGTTCAGTTGTGGTTGCTTCACCCTTTTGCATTATGTGAAAAAAAAAATCTAGCAAAAATAATTTTAAAAAAATTTGCCAACAATTTTTTTTAGATGCGAAAGCATAAAAAGAGTCATGCAAGCTAACAAAAAATGCAGCAGCAGCTAACAACAGATACATAGATAAATTACACAGAGATATTTTATAGAGAGTAGTGAGTAGACTTACCTTGGTGTTGGTGGCAGTACTGCCTTCTCTTGACGTTGTTGTTGCAGTTGCAGTTCTTGTTGTTGTTGTTGTAGTTCCTCATCTTGCTGCTCGACTGTTGCCTGTGCCTGTGCCTGCTGTATAATCCGTAACAAGTTGTGTTTGATGCGAATTTTTATGGTAGACAATATCAGATGTTGGTTGCTTTTTATTGTTGTTGCTGTAATTGATTGTATTGCCATTATGGAGTTCATTGTTGTTGTTGTTGTCGCTGTTGGAGCTTGGTGGTTTGCTCAGTGGGGTATAAATAATGGGCATAAAGTGTCCCGGCAGTGTGTTCTGTGCTGTAAATGGTGTTAAATTGACTTTTGATTGTTTGACGCGTTGCCGATGAAACTGCTGCAGTTGCAACGATGGCGGCGGTATTAGTTCAAACTCTTCCCGTTCCTGTTGCTGTTCCTGATGCTGCTGCGAAAGTGGCGGAAAATGCTGCACAGTCTTGTGCTGTGAATTGTTGTTATTGTTGTTAATATTTTTTTCATTGTTTATTATGAATGAATTTTCACGATTATTTTCAATTTTATTTATGTGCAATATGATCTAATAAATATACGATATATATATATACGATATATACTTGCCTTATGCGTTGGGTTCAATGGCTTGTAGGCAATAAATGTGCCGGCGCCCGTTTCAGGCGGTGTTGGTGCTTGGTGATGCTGTCTCCTTGCCATGACCATGACCAGGTGCCAGCTGATGCGGATGCTGGTGTCCGCCAATAGTTGCCAATGCATGATATATATCGGCTGCGCCCGACTGATAATGCAATGACGACGACGACGATGATGATGATGATGATGACAGTGGCGTCTGATGTTGCTGCCCCTGTGTCAGCGGATGTTGTTGTGTATGTGAATGAGGATGTGAATGTGAATGTGAGTGTTGATGTGAATGAGAATGTGAATGTGAGTGTGAGTGTGGATGAGGTTGTGGCATATAGGCAACCGGTACCGGTATACGACTTGGTGCTGCTGCTGCAGCAGCAACTGGCGGTGCACGCAATTGTGCTCCACCAGCAGCTGCTGCATGCTTCACAGCGTATTGCTGATTGATGGGCAACTCTGGCGCTGGCAAATAGAATGCCATGTAAGGTATAAGGCGACGATTACGTTCCGAGGCGCTTAATTCGGCATCAGCAATGATGCCACTGCGATTATTGTTGTTATTATTGCCACTTGCAACAAGTGTTAGCAGCGGCATAAAACAGGCAACTGCAAGACAAAAGAGAGAGAGTAGAAAAATTGAAAATGAAAACTTGTTGATAATGAAATTGAATGGAGAAAAATATTTGTCATAGAGAGCAAAACTTAGCATACACGGTTGTCTTAGTTTAGAGAGTATGCAATGAACAGCAAATAGGGGGCGTGTCAGGCAGCATTGCGAACTCTTGTCTCTATAAAATATTAAAATTGATTTGCAAATTTCCTAGAAAAGTTTTGCTTGCAGCACAGGGATATGTTAGGTATCTTATAGTCGTATACATTTCATACTATTTTATGCGAATTTTTGTTTAAACAATAAGAGCATGCAGAGTATCTTATAGTTGAGCAAACTCCAACTTAACTTTGAAAAAACCAAAAAAAAAATATTTTATACAAATTTTTATTGAGAATTTATTTTTAAAGTACGACGGCTGTAGAAATCGTGGCTGCTGAGTGTCTTATAGTCGAGCAACCGCTTATTTTTATTTATTATATTTTATTTATTATTTTTTATTAATGATTTTATATATTTTTATATATTTATTTATATATATATTTTTTATATATTTATATTTATTTATACATTTTTATTTTTTTTTTTATAATTTTTATAAATATTTATATTTATATATTTATATTTATTTTTGTATATTTATTATTTTATTCATTTTTCTATGTTTATATTTATTTTTTATATATTTATATATAGTTTTATATATTTATATTTATTTATATATATTTTGTATATACTTATATTTATTTTTAATATTTATAAATTATTTTTTATATATTTATATTTATTTTTTATATATTTATATTTATTTTTTATATATTTATATTTATTTTTTATATATTTATATTTATTTTTTTATATATTTATATTTAATTTTTAATATTTTTATTTATTTTTGTATATTTATATTTATTTTTTTTATATTTATATTTATTTTTATATATTAATATATATTTTTATATATTTATATATATTTTGTATATACTTATATTTATTTTTTAATATTTATAAATTAGTTTTTATATATTTATATTTATTTTTTATATATTTATATTTATTTTTTATATATTTATATTTATTTTTTAATATTTTTATTTATTTTTGTATATTTATATTTATTTTTTAATATTTATATTTATATATTTATATTTATTTTTGTATATTTATATTTATTTTTATATATTTATATACATTTTGTATATACTTATATTTATTTTTTAATATTTATAAATTATTTTTTATATATTTATATTTATTTTTTAATATTTATATTTATATATTTATTTTTGTATATTTATATTTATTTTTAAATATTTATATTTATTTTTATTTATTAATATTTATTTTTATATATTTATATTTATATTTAGTTTTATATATTTATATTTATTTTTATATATTTATATATATTTTGTATATACTTATATTTATTTTTTAATATTTATAAATTATTTTTTATATATTTATATTTATTTTTTTTTTACATTTATATTTAGTTTATACATTTATATAATTTTTTATATATTAATATTTATATTTATTTTTTTATATTTATATTTTTTTTTTAATATTTATATTTTTTTTTTATAAATAAATAATATTTGAAAATGAATTGAAGGGGAAAAACAAGAGTCGGCGATTGTTATTATTAGATTATATTATTATACATTTGTAGCAATTTTATTTACAAAATGTTGTGAATTTTATAAAATATAATTCGTATAACATGCATTTACACAGTGTGCTGTCCAATTGTTTATATATATATATATAATATATTTTTTTTATCTATATATAATAATAATAATTATTATTTCATTATTATTATTATTATTATCGATTGTGAGTGTTGTGTATGTGTGTGTGTGTTTTTGTGTATAAATGAAATTTTTACTAACGTAACCAATACCAAAAGTTTCGATTAGATTTGTATTAGATAACATTTGTTTTTTTTTCTTTTTTCACGCACACACATGATGATGTTATGTTGTTGATGTTGGGTGGGTTGTGATTATTGATGATTAAGTATATTTGATATATTTTTTTTATAGTAAGTCTATTAAATATATCAAATACTTAATATTTATTTTCTCTGAATGAGGTCAAAGAGTTATGTTTCAGCACAATTCGAATTGTTCAATGCATAATTAGATGAATTATTTGTTGGATATTCATTGTTTTTTTTTTCCCATTGTTGCATGTTGATATTGCATGTTGTTTATTGCAGTTGCAGTTGCAGTTGCAGTTGCAATTGTTATGTTGCTATAGCGGCAATTGTTTAACATTATTTTTAGATTTCTTATCAACACCAGCATTTCCACTTCGTATCCATGTGCAATTGAGAACTTCATGCATATCCCAGCGTGTCGCAACATTTGGATCAAGTAAAATAGCAACAGTTGCTTTAGCTAATGGTGAAATGACACCATGCAATTTACGACGAAATGCAAATTTCATAGAACGTTGATCTTCTAATAATTTTGTCATATTTGTATCATCGAATGGCATTTTACCGTTGAGCATTATAAACAATATGACACCCAATGACCATGCATCGGCAATTTGGGCATCGTATGGTATACCACAGACAACTTCTGGTGCAGCATAGGCCGCTGAACCGCAATATGTTTGCGATTTTAAGCGACTTCCATTTTGGTCACTGCAGAAACAGGCGAATCCAAAGTCAGCCAATTTAACATTTGAATGTTGTGATAATAATATATTTTCACATTTTAAATCACGATGTGCAATATCATGATTATGTAAATATCTTAATGCTGTGGCCATTTGTAGAAACCAGACTTTTGTTTGATTCTCTTTAACGAATCCAGTCTGTTTAATATATGTCAATAGATCGCCCCTTTCTGCATAACGCATAAATATGAAAATTTTTGGTCCACGCTGCAATATGCTGTGAATTTGTATAATATTTGGATGATCTAGTTTTGTTAATATCTCCAATTCGCGGGGAAAAAATTTGTTAACAAAATCGGATGGTGCTTTCGTTTTATCGATAACTTTACATGCCAATTCAACGCCATTACCAGCTTCATCCTTATAGCTAGCAGTAATAACCGTTGCATAGGAACCTTCACCAATTTTAGCACCAATTTTATATCCTTGCAATGCCAATGCCTCAATGTCCGAGCTGCGTGTTATTATTTTATTATTGCTTGTGGTATTGGCCATGATTTTTGATTAATATTTTATTTTGTGTATTTTCGGATGGATGTATCCTCCAATTGTTTTCGATATAGTACTAGAAATTACCTAAATTTGGGGAAATTATTTCCCAAAATTCCAAATTATTATTATTGCACATAATGATGTTGATGATGATGATGATGATGATGATGATTATTGTTATTGCATTTACACTTACCGTTACATTGATTAATAGAACTAAACTTTAATTTGCGATCGGTGGATATTGTATAAAAAAAAATATGATTAACGGAATTTCCTATTCGAATCCAAAAAATTTTGAAGATTTTTTTTTTTTTATGCTTAATAATATAATTGACAAATCAGAAAAAATCAACTAGGTTTAAAATTTCTAAAGTCAAAATTGTTCTGAAATCGTATTAAAAAAAAAGAAAGAAAGAAAAGGATCAAAATATTGATTGAAAAAAATTTACTTCATTTTCTATAAATCTTTATTTTGTTTATATATATATATATATATATATTTTTTTTTTTTGGTCTGTGTTTGAACAAGAAAAGAAAAGTTTCAACTGTCAACAAAATACCGAGAAATTTATATTTACAATATGAAACGAAATATTGAAATTATATATATGATGTAACAAGAAATGAAAAGCAATACATGTTATCGATAATTATGTTTTTTTTTTTTTTTTATTAAATTGTTTCAACAAAAAAACAAAAAAAAAATAATGTTGAGTAGTTCTAGAATTACTAATCTTTATCTCTATATAAGCAAAGTGTACGAAAAGTTCGATAACAATTATTAAATGACAAGAAAAAAAAAAAAAAAAAAAAAACTTAATTACCTTTGAATTTTTAATACGAATTTTTGAATTTTTAATAATTACATTATTTATATTTTTAATATATTTTTTTTTGTTTTTATTAATGCATTTTCTTATATAGATATTTTTCTTATGCATTTTGATAGACTATAGACGCATAAGATATATTTCTATATATATATATATATTTTCTATATATTATATATTTTCAATAGATTGTTGTTTAAAAGTTTTATATATTCTCCCCATTCTCTCATATGGATAATATCTAAATAAAGTACATATGCATACCCTAGTAGTCAGAGCTTGAGCAGACAAAATTTCAATATAATTATATATTTTTAAAGTTTACTGTTATTTTCTAATTTGTTTCTGCTCCTTCACAATTGTTTGTAGTTTTGTCAAAATTTCTGGATTGGTATAGTAAATTTCGTAAACCCTTATATATACTATATATATATATATATATATAAATAACACCCATCAAATTCAAGTTTAGTGAGGTCAACCAACACCATTGGTAAGTGTTATCTTCTAATATCAATCAATAATTGATTGATTGATTGTTTGATTGATTGATTAATTGATTGATGATCTATATGTATAATCGATGACTATATCTCAATGTATATATATAGTTGGTTATAAACCGCAACATAGGAAATATACAATTTTGAAGCTCAACATCTCTCTTCTTACACCCCCACCACCACGACGTAATCATCCTGGAAAATCATGTCCAATTATGCTGGCACACGCCAATTAACAACACGTTAATTGAAGAATGAGATTAACTGTGAAAATATGAAGCTGATTCTCAATATATGAATGAATTGTGGATGTCAATCAGTCAAGTGTTTTGGGGATGAATCAAAATTTGGTAAACTGTAGATAATTGTATAGTTAAGAGATGCAACAGATGCTCTATTACTATGTTTATAACATTATCAATATTACAATATATATATATATATTCTATATATTTTATTATATACATTTACATATGGAAATATGTTACATGTCTCTGTATGTATATAGTATATAGTATATATATTTGTATATGTTTGTGTATATATATGTATGATAAACATAGTATTGATCATCATTATCGTCAATATCATCATAGTCGTCATATATTATTATATAGTGTTTAGTATAAAAATCCCATTATTTAGTTAGAAGTTTAATATGTTAGAGAATAATAAATTGTCAAGCGATAAGTTAAAAAAAAAAATAATAATAATATTTATATATACAAAAAAAAAAAAAAAAAAAATGTATTGACTTTCTTTTTATCATTTGTGTATAATTTGCCACGTTTTGTTGCACAAGTTGAGCAATTAATAAAAAGAAAGTAAATAGCATGTCTTATTTTTGTATATATAAATATTATTATTTTTTTTTTTTTAACTTATCGCTTGACAATTTATTATTCTCTAACATATTAAACTTCTAACTAAATAATGGGATTTTTATACTAAACACTATATAATAATATATGACGACTATGATGATATTGACGATAATGATGATCAATACTATGTTTATTATACATATATATACACACAAACATATACAAATATATATACTATATACTATATACATACAGAGACATGTAACATATTTCCATATGTAAATGTATATAATAAAATATATAGAATATATATATATATATTGTAATATTGATAATGTTATAAACATAGTAATAGAGCATCTGTTGCATCTCTTAACTATACAATTATCTACAGTTTACCAAATTTTGATTCATCCCCAAAACACTTGACTGATTGACATCCACAATTCATTCATATATTGAGAATCAGCTTCATATTTTCACAGTTAATCTCATTCTTCAATTACTTTTTTTTTTGCATATTTTTTTTTTTTTTTTACATAAATATATATATATACTTTTTTTTTTGTTTTTTTTCTGTAATTTGTAGTCTTCAATTTTTTTTATTTATTTATTTTTTTTTTTTCTTCCCCCCATCAATCAATCAAACAATCAATCAATTATTGATTGATATTAGAAGATAACACTTACCAATGGTGTTGGTTGACCTCACTAAACTTGAATTTGATGGGTGTTATTTATATATATATATATATATATAGTATATATAAGGGTTTACGAAATTTACTATACCAATCCAGAAATTTTGACAAAACTACAAACAATTGTGAAGGAGCAGACAAAATT